>JADHYT010000075.1:0-93426 GCA_027604725.1 Entophlyctis luteolus
TAGCAATCTCATCCACAACGAGCTCTACTTCACTGCTAAAAACTCCGTCTTTCTCGTCCACCTTCACTGCAGCAATCCCATCCACAACGAGCGCTACTTCACTGCCAAAAACGCCTTCTTTCTCGTCCACCCTCACTGTAGCAATCCCAGCCACAACGAGCTCTACTTCATTGCCAAAAACGCCGTCTTTCTCGTCCACCCCAACTGTAGCAATCTCATCCACAACGAGCTCTACTTCACTGCTAAAAACTCCGTCTTTCTCGTCCACCTTCACTGCAGCAATCTCATCCACAACGAGCGCTACTTCACTGCCAAAAACGCCGCCGTTCTCGTCCACCCCGACTGTAGCAATCCCAGCCACAACGAGCTCTACTTCATTGCCAAAAACGCCGCCTTACTCGTCCACTCCGACTACGGGAATCCCATCCACAACGAGCTCTACTTCATTGGCAAAAACGCCGTCTTTCTCGTCCACCCTGATTGTAGCAATCTCATCAACAACGAGCTCTACTTCGCTGCCAAAAACTCCGTCTTTCTCGTCCACCCTCACTGTAGCAATCCCAGCCACAACGAGCTCTACGTCATTGCCAAAAACGCCGTCTTTCTCGTCCACCTTCACTGCAACAATCCCATCCACAACGAGCGCTACTTCACTGCCAAAAACGCCGTCTTTCTCGTCCACCCTCACTGTAGCAATCCCAGCCACAACGAGCTCTTCTTCATTGCTAAAAACGCCGTCTTTCTCGTCCACCCCAACTATAGCAATCCCATCCACAACGAGCGCTACTTCACTGCCAAAAACGCCGCCGTTCTCGTCCACCCCAACTGCAGCAATCGCATCAACAACGAGCTCTACTGCATTGCCAAAAACGCCGTCTTTCTCGTCCACCCCAACTATAGCAATCTCATCCACAACGAGCCCCACTTCATTGCCAAAACCGCCGTCATTCTCGTCCACGGTGACTTTAACAATCTCTGCCACAACGAGCTCTATTTCACTGACCCCAGGTACTGGTAATGCGGTTTATTCGATTTTTTCGCAGCTAATGCACTTTAGGTTTCGCGTTGCCAAGCAATCCGTTCAAAGTGATTTATAATGATGAGTGGGCGATATCACAGTACTCAAGTCAATTTCCAGTAATTATTGGCACTCCAGGATATGTTGCAAACAATTCTTTCAATGTCTTCAATTTGGCTTTTTGGTGTGCAAATCACTCTGGAACTCAGGGACCATTCGATACAGCTGCATACTGGAGCCAACTCACGCCGTCTGTGAGAGAGTCATATTTGTCAGCATTCCATGCTGCAGGGAAGGCTGTTATGCTTGCAGTATTTGGCGCCACCGACGATCCATCATCAACGGATCCGATTGCGACAGCCAAAGCTGTCGCAGACTTCGTCGTTGCGAATTCATTGGATGGCGTCGATGTGGTTTGTGGCAGTGTTTATGTTCGTCCCGTGTTGAATTGTTGCAGGATTTCGAAGATTCGAATGCATTTGTTTCTGGGACCGCTGAATCTTGGCTGGAAGAATTTACTCTCGAGCTTCGTTCTAGATTGCCTGCTGGACAATACTTGATTTCACACGCGCCGCAAGCACCATACTTCTCAAAAAGCTTTTACCCAAATGGTGCTTTCAACAGGATCGATTCCACAGTTGGGTCTTTAATTGATTTCTACAACGTGCAGTTCTATAATCAAGGAGTTGGTCTTTGTGAGTGAAAGATTTTGTTTTTCTGTTGTTTTTCTGTTGTTTTTTTTTTCCTCTCTTTTTTTTTGTTTTGGAAATAGTTACTCGAATTTTGTCAGATGCCAATTGTACCAGTCTGCTTTACCAGTCAGGAGCATCGCCACCTGTCACTGGCACATCCTTGTTCGAAATAGCGAAAACCGTACCGATCAACAAGCTAGTGATGGGGAAGCCGTATGGTGTCAACGATGCCGACAACGGGTATATGACACCTGCAAGCCTTGCTGAGTGTGTAACCCTAGCTCGCAACAATGGATGGTCGGCAGGCGTCGCTACGTGGCATTCCCAAGGCTTGAATGACACGGTATTGGCTTGGGCGGCTGCCGTCTATTAGATTCCGTTTGGTAGACATTTCCGACAATAAAGATAGAGTGAGCGCTTTGTCCAGTGAAATAGACTTGTCTGATGTTTACAACTCATGCGCCCAGCATCAAACGAACTTCCCAATAAACATCATCACCCATTCCGGACCCGCAGTTTTCCCCAATACTTGTTATTTTCAACAATTTGCGACATTGTTTTTCGGTTCCGGCTCTGATAATCTACGTCGCTACCTTTTTTTTCTTTCTGTTTCTGGTTTCACAATCTTTTCTTAGGTCGGAAGGCAGTTCGTTTAAACAAAAGATGGATTTATTGCCAAAAAAAGAATAAAATATGTTGAGTAAGAACCATCAGGGGTGCCTGCGCTTGAAGAGTTCTCCAACGCGATTCATCGCGCGATGCATCAAGATGTCAAAGGCACTGCCTCGTAAGCGCGCGGCGACACGGGGTGTCAGATAGGCGGTCAGGCCGAGGCGGATTGGCAAAAACAACTCGTGAACGCACCAAGCGACAAGGACGACTGTGCCGTCAAATTCGAGCCATGATTTCGGCGGAGTTGACGGAAGCTCAACGGCAGTTGGAGGTGGCGGGGATGGCGTGTCTGCCATGTGGATAATGGCCTCAAGACCTTCTACGCCAACGGCAACGACTGATTCGGCGGTATCAATAGATGCTGCAACGGCGTTCTCCACGGCATGCTCGGCGGCGTGGAGTGAGTCCTCGACAAAATGAACAGCTGCGCCGACCGCCGTCTCGGCGCTCTGCAAGTCTGGGGCAGCCTCATTTGGCGGTTGCATCCTATCTTGTATGTACGGTTGCTGATGCTGGTGTTCATTCTTAGAAGATAGTATCCTGGGCTGCTCCTCGGCATGCCCTTGTCCGGAAAAGGGCAGTTTGTGCAGCAAGGCCTTTGGGTCAAGGCCGGAAGCGACGACGGCGATGTAGAATCCAGCAAACGAGATGCCGCTAAGAACAGCGTATGTTATGAGCGCGGCAGGGCCATGTTTGGCAAGCAGCTCCTTGAAGGATTGTTTTGGCTGTGCCTGCTGTTTCGGATCGGGTGGATCTGAGGGACGCGTTGCCAGCGAACGCCTAACGCAAACAACGTGAGGCCTGCGCGCCAAGCTTGAGAGCGGTGGTTGCAGCGATGGCAGCAGCGGCCGCCGCCGCACCGGCAGCGACAACATGGCGGCGACTGACATTAATGGCAAGAACGAAACTAGACGACTATGATTACGAATGGAATCATTGTTCGATAGCTGTTCTGTCCGCCAAAGCACGCTTCCGGTCGGATTTGTCCTCAGCCCGCGGCGCTGCGGCGCTCATCCGTAGTGTCCGTGGTTGAGGCGACCCGCAAGGTGGCGCGCTCTGACAGCTCAAGTCACAGAAAATTAAGAGAAGCGCTTGTAAGGCTCAGTTTTATTTCAGACTCGCTTTGGATCTACCTACCCATTATTCAAAGGTTGGAAATTTTAATGTTCGAGAACGTGAATTGATTCGTTCCATTGGCTGCCGCTGCACACCGTGGGTTGGTGTTGCCGCCATCTAACCAGCTCATATCGCCGCTTCCCCACAGCGAAAATATCATTGTGATGCCCTTCGCGAGAGCGTCAGACATGGCCGCAAGTCCACCAGTTTTGGGGTAGTACGGGTTCCAAGTCAAAGATGTGCAGTACGACGGAGTGATCGACTGCGGGAACGTGTACGACTTGCTGCCTTGTTGGTACACCTGCGTTATGTTCACCAGTTCTCCACTAGCTTGGTTGTTGTTGGTGTAGAACTTAGTGACCAGTGTGAACGGCAGAGTCGTGTCAATAACACTTGAATGCGGTCCAATATTGCTATCACTTCCAGTGTTCACACCGCACCCCCATGGATCGCAGTATGTGCCAGTGCTGTTTGTCGTGCACGAATGACTCGTTTGTTGGGTGGCTGCGATGTTGGACTCAAGCACATCAAATTCATTGCACGTGTTTTGGCCATCGCAATAGCCAGTACCTTGTCAGCGGCACCGGTGAGAGTCTAGCAGAAAAGAAACAGGTCTTACCGATTGGCACATTTGTTGGCAGACGAGAAAAGTAAAAGGCGGCATTGTAACCACATTTTACTTGCGAAAGATCCAGATCAATTGACAGTGCCTTGTTCTTCAAGTAAAATTGTTCGTAGCCGTTCCCTTCTTCGTTGATGACATAGAATCTGTTTGGGACGGACGCAGGACTCAACAAAGTCATTCCGCCGGTGATGGGGGTCATGATGGAGCTACTGTCGAACGTTGGCCCATCAAGGAGCGCACCAGTTGCCTTCCAATCGCAGTCACGGTTGTTTTTGCCATTGCATACTTGATACGGGAATGAGTCGATGCGCACTGGAACGTACGGGCCTGCTGTAGGAACAGCCGAATGCGAAGCGGCCACAACGGACATCAAATGAAATCGCGAGCAATCTGCGTCTGGCTGTGTATGAATTTGCTAGTATTTGAAGGAAAGCACCCGGGTGATGCGGTCATGGGACACGGCGATGGATCGCTGATGGTTTGCTGATGAGCCTTGGGCAATCACCGCCGATCCTCGTTTCGGATTGAGACGCGCTCCGTCAAGTGCATGGAGTAGTGCCGGGTTTGGGTTCGTTTGGGTTTCAATGGAGTCGACGGCGGACCTCCTCGATCGTCTTCGGCGCTTATATCCAAACGACGAGGATGTTGCTCCCGTCGATACCAACTTCCCTCGCTGGACCGACCATGATGACACCTTTGCGCCCTTCATCCCCACTTCCGTCAACAAAGTTGTTGAGGCGCTGTCGCTAGCCCGTTGTGGTACCGACGACCACGTCATCGGTTGGCTCTTGTCTCCAATCCATGTCATGAGAAACTCAAACTTGATTGTTAACGGGCAGATTTAGGAATGGGCGACGGCCGTGTCTGTGTCATTGCGGTCGCACTGTTTGGGGCAGCAGTTGCAACCGGTATCGAGAGTGACCAATCTACATACGCTCTCGCCTGCGACTTACTCACACAGGCAACGTCCGCCAACATCCTGACTGCAGCCGCCGCGGCGAGAATTCTATTTGAACGTTGTGATTTCCGAACCTTCACTCCAAGGTCAAACAATCGAGTGTCAGTTGTATTCGCGTTCCTTGCGCCAGAGTTTGCTTCCGAGTGCTCAGAAAAGATCCGAGCGTACTATGACAGCGGTGCTCGCATAGTGAGTTTGGTGTTTGATTTGAACGAACTGGGCTTGGAGCTAAGTGCAACCGCGACCGATGGCGGCATTTGGGTGTACGAACGGCTGAAGTGATACTCGCAAGGCCATAGCAAGACCTCCATCTGTGCATGACGTTTCATCTGAAATAAACGCGAACCGAGTCTTCATCTGTTTTGTTAACTATTGCCAGATATGATTGCTAGATAGTTGCCCTCCAGAACTCCAAATTTTGAACTTCTGCTCCACTACAACGCAAGGCTACAACGACCGGTAATAAATTCAATCTCGCTCCAGTTCGTTTCAGACCAGGGTTGAGCTCCACCAAACAGTTTCCGCACCGGGAACCAAACGGTTCAATTTATATCCCATATTTTTCTGCGTGGGCTATATCATTTTATGTGAAGCATATTTTTGCCTGACGGCACGGCATCATTCGCAAATCATGTTCCTTGATATCTGCCGAAGCCCTGGTAATCTTTCAAACCGCAACTATCATTAATGAAAGCCGCAGCTATTCGCGAACACACTTGTTCGCTGCGATTTATCACAGAAACAGACAAATTTAACAAATGCGCCGTCCAACCAGCGACTCGTTAGTATTAAAACGACGCTATCAATTTGCGACTCCCAAAAGTAAATTTGGAGCATGTAACGGCCAGTATTGCGTTTGCCTGGCAGTTCAGATTCGCACCGACTTTTGTGACAGGCGTGGGAAATTCGCTGATGCCGTGGAAAATTCGTGCAGCAGTTCGACACATTTTATCTGTGAGGTGAAATGATGTTCACAAGGTTGTGTAAGCTGCAATGTCTGTCAGCAATGCTCGAGCGGCTCGATCTTGACGCTTCAAACATTGTTACAATTGCTGCTATCGCCCCTTGTGGTCGCTGTCACAGTCGATGACGCGCATTTTGATAAAAATTTGGTCTGTCCGGATTTTTCCGTCGCTTTCGTCCATTGCATATCGCACATAGGACAACGACGATAGGCCAGTTGGTGCCAACCAGAACTATCATTCGCTCAATCTTCGCCGTAATCTTGCAGGGATAAGCAAACAGTCCAACGCGACGGCGTTGCTGCCAAAAACGCGCTACATTCTGCAGGCTCGCTAAGAAGAATATAGAAGGTTGAGCCGAGGAGAGCACTGCAGGCGGAATGTCAGCTGATTTCAAGCGGTGTCAGTGTCGGCAAAGTGTGATAGGCCATCGGATGCTGATTGTTTCAAAATTAATAGGCTGCCACGAGCGGCGACGACAGCAGTAGCAGGCCGAACGCTGCTGCGGCGGGTGCCAGCGGGGTTGTTTGCATAGGGGAACGCGAGAAATCTTATGCGCGCAGCTAATTGCCCCAATAATGTGAAGCCGGCACACGCCTTAAGGATGATAACCCCCAGCCGACAGAAAGGGCCCCCTGGTTGATTCGCGGGTCCCATGAGCTCAAACGAGATAGCCTGGGAGAATGGCGCGCATTTCAAAGAAACATTTCCTACAGATATCGTTCCTTCGAGCCAACTGAAATCTTTTGCATTTTTCACATCTGTGTCGCGATGGGCGCCGTTGCTGACTCTCGTGTAGGTAGCAGCAGCAAGCAGGAGGAGGTTTGGTGGGTCAATGGCGTGTTTGTGCTTCTGAGCCACCTTGCGGCGGTTGCCACGGTCCTCTATGTCACGCCAAAATGGCAAACCGTCTGCCTGGCCGTGTTCATGACAATCGCTGGAGAACTTGGGTCAGTCAATCCTTTACTAGTTGCCTTCTGCTCACCGTGATTATCGCCTACTGCACCAGCATCACCATGGGATACCATCGCTTATGGTCACATCGCTCGTTCTCTGCATCAAAGGCGCTAAAAATTACGCTGGCAATCATGGGCACTCTGGGATTTCAGGGCAGTATCCGCTGGTGGGTCCTGCGGCACAGGTTGCATCACAGATACACCGACGATTTGGTTCACGATCCTTACTGTGCACGCAAAGGATTCTGGTTCAGTCACATGGGATGGATATTTGCAAGACCTGCGTACAGCCGCATGAAGCTGATAGATGCAAGCGATCTTTCGGCTGACGAAGGTACTTTTTATTGCCATATCGTTTTTTTAAAGTGTTTGTTACTCTTCAGTCGTGCGATTCCAGCACAAATACTTCGTACCGTTAGCATTTACAACTTGCTTTATTGCTCCGGTTTTTATTGGTGCGTTGTGGGACGACGCGACTGCATCCTTTTTGTATGCAGGTATATGCACTCGAATCGTTGTGTGGCATTCGACTTTCTGCATTAATAGGTATGTGATGCGAGTTGTTCCTTCAAGATTGACTTTAAATTGGTGTAGCTTTGCGCACTGGATTGGGGAGCAGGAATTCTCCGTGGAAACCACCGCACGCGGTACTCTGCTCCTTGCGTTTTTAACCCAAGGCGAAGGACACCACAACTTCCACCACGCATTCCCTCGGGACTATCGTAATGGCATCCGAACACTTGATTGGGACCCCACCAAGTGGCTCATTGCAATGTCTGCGCGTGTGGGCCTCGCTTCAAATCTCCACACCCACTCAAAGGCTGAGATTGACGCTGCTCGAGTGCACACTCTACGTGCGCGTGCTGATCTTCTCGAGGCTACTGCTGGTTTACCAGCACGTGATATGACTAAACTTCCCATTATCAGCCGAAACGCGCAGCCAACGGAAGTGTCTGCAGTGGTTGGTCACGATTTCTGGATAATACTGGATGAATTTGTCGTTGATGTACGGTCATTTTTGACCGAAGATAGGCACCCGGGTGGAACTAAGGTGTTCAAGGTGTGGCTGCAGAGTATGACGGACGCCGGTGCGGCATTTTACGGCGTTTTGAATAATCACAGCGGGAATGCTCGTCGCATGGTTGAAAGCATGCGTGTTGCAAAGATGGAAGCTTTATAGCATTTATGAGAATGTTTCGTGAATCGGGCACTGCGGTGAATCTTCTACCCCAGTCGATTGCTGATTAAGAGAATCCATTAAACAAAAATATTCAAATACTTCAAAAAGGGATTATCCGATCCAACGTTTCCTAGCTTCTTGTAATTTTCGTGTTGTTCATAGACTCAAATTGTGATGTGGACTGGTTCATAAATTTTAGAGTGTTGAATTGCCATTAAACAACTTGCCTTTTCAACCGATATGGATGCAGTCACGATTGTCACCATCTGCTTCGGTGTTGGGCTGACTGTCTCTTTGTGCGTATATCGGACCCGTCAGCGTCAGACACCAGACCCTCCGCCGGAGCGATCACCGACGCCAGTTGACACTCGCATACCTGCTGTAGTGATCGATATACCACCTGTATTGCACCGGTAAAATTTGAAGATTGGAGGTTAATGCGTTAAACCTCCACTATTTGTTGTTGAAACCTACAGCTCTAAAGTCTCCCCTCAAGAGCAACAACTATCTGGTGTGCACTCGTGGACCGTAATTCAAGTGCACGATTGGGCCAAAGAAGCATGCTCCGATGAAATTGCGAATGGCCTGAAAGGTGATGATGCAGTTGTGGCAGCAAAACTGACGTGCGATCCCAGCAAATGGAGTGACAGGTGCTGCTTTAGCCAATCTTACCAACGCTAGCGCGCAAAAGCTTTTGCCCGATATTCCCAAAGGCCACATAACCGGCCTCATCAACGCCAAACACGAATTACACTGAGTTTTGTAATTGATTTGATGAATCGATTGAAATCTATGCTTCGGTTTCGTTTTAATAAGGAACCGATATTGCGGAAGGAATGGCAAAAAAAAGTATTTTCTTACCCACTAGTTTTTTGCTTTTCAGAAATATTTTGAGTTTTCATACCTAACGAAAACCGAAAATTTTGCCAAGCAGTTTTAGTCGATCGACACCAGGTGCAGTACCTTGGTCATTCCAATTGACTAAACGAGCTGAACTGCCGGAAGCCCTAGACAGTGGTTATCCCCACAAACTCCCAAAGTACGCCTTCTTGTCAATAAAATCAGAAATTCGTGTAAAATTTTTTCCAAGTAGGTGCCAGGCAGAAGGACAAGATTTTTTCTCCATTTTTCTCGATCTTCACTGCACTATACTCTGCACTCAAAAGGATTCAGGGGGAAACGACGTAAACAGACATTGAGGATCCACATCACGACATTTGAAGGTTGAAAAGATTAATCAAGTGAACACCGTATCAACATCAAGCGCTGACTCTCAATTGGAAGGACTTTGGATGGAGTAAATGAGGCAGTTCGAATTTCTGGATGATTTAAGAGCTAAGTTGACTGCCTTGTGAAGAAGAAGTGCAGTTGCCTACTTTGTCGCCTCCCAGAGACATCAAAACTTTGATTGCCTTCGACTGGCAATAAGTGATGTCCTTTCCGATGTTCTCAAAGCTTGTAACAACAGAAGCATCATTGCTCTCCTTGCCGTCACCTTTATAAACGTAAGTGCCGTCGGAGACGTAGTCAGCCGTGCTGAAACCGCCCAAAGTGATCTGGAAGTGGCCGGCCCCTCCACCCCACAAGTTCAAGAACGCAATGTTGATAGTGTTGAAATATCAGGTATCGCAGTAGCATTTCATTCTCTCTGATAATAACAAGAGTTGGACGTTGAAGTTGATGTGAAGTCGAAGGGTAAATCTCTTTTTGACTCGAAGGTGCGCGATGGCTCGCATCTATTTTTAGGGTATTTCGACATGACCAACTCGAAGAAAGTCTGTTTGGTGTTATTTGCGAGAAATTACATAAAAGTGTTCGTCACGTCAAAAAAGGGCCATTCTCACAGTAACAAGGAGAACTACGGTCTAAACTATTCTGTAGCATGTAGAATAAGCTCACGGACGGTGCTATTAACATAGACTCTTGCAGTGTTTTGCTTATTTCAACCAAATAATACTATGGCAAATAGGATTTGAAGCGTCAAAACAGAACAGTGTTTGTCTAAGAACTTGGATGAGGCGGTGATACATATTCTATTTTTAGAATTCGTAGTGGCCGAATATCTCAAAGAACAAAGTTTCGTGAACTCTTCGTTGAATCTGCTTTTAACAGACTTCGCTCTTGAAAAAATGCGCTGATATGAGTCGGTAAGCCCCGTTATGTTGTGAGTGCTTGTAAAGTTCACATTCTAATAATTAATTACATTTAAATATTTGGAATAATGTTTTATCAATGCTCTTGCACCTTTGGTTATACCCACTCAATCCAAAGCTCTTGCGATATTATCGCCTCCGGTAATATAATTGTAATTAGCTTTGGCGAATAGCCACGATTGGTATAAATTCGTTTGCAATACTATTCTTTTCAAATGAACCGAGAACGATGGTTCCGCAGTTGCAACGATAATTGGCTTTTCATGCGCAACACAGGATTTTACGGATCAACGATGAATCATTTCTAAGCAAGGTTTCTGGATCTTGAGGATGTTTATGTTTTTGAAAATGGTCACAACAGGATAATATCTCAAAAATTGAGTGTACCTGCGAAACTACTGCAGTAGGACTCGACATCAGTTTCAAGAGAAAAATTTGACTTTGCTCTCACGATCGCGGCTGCAGCTGTGGTTTGGCTCAACCATCTTGGTCTTTTTTAAGTAACAGCTGACAGATACAGCTTTCATTGTTATTTTGGTCGGTGTTAATTGCACAGCAAAAAGTACTCAGTTTTTTGGCAAGGCCATTGGCGAAGATTTTTCACCGCGGGAGCGAGGATCCCAGTAAGGGCAGAAACCGGTTTAATATATTGCATGATTCCAAGCCACCAGGAAGGCAATCCAAATAGCCAGCCTCAAACCCACTGACCTCCAATTTGCGTTCTTGCCTAATGCTCCGACAACAATTGTCTCCACCAATGTTCCGCTCGCCTCGGCTACTGCTTCGCTCAATCCGAGAAACAAAATCGTGAGAGCAAAAAATCCACACAAGCGAAGCACCGCACCAGTTCCATCTATGCCTTTTCCGAATATAGCATCACCCCACAGATCAATAAGCCCGTAAGTATCCACACCGAGCCACACGTGATACTGAAGGATGAATGTCTCCAGGCTGAACCCTCCAATCCATTTCCAATAAGAACTCGTTATTCCACGTAATTGAGGGGTCGCGTTCCGCAAAACAATAAATGCTGCGATCACAATAAGGCTTGTGTATGGATGCGCCGCGTTATTTTGAGCCTTGGTGAAAGGTACAAACGCCAAAACGATCCCATAAACCCCAAAAACGACGCAACTTATCACCAAAGCCGTTCGTTTCACTATCGGCCAGCGATTGACAATGGAGCTGCATATTGCCATCATCCAATCGAATCCTGTTCCAACGGCTCCAACATTTGGAGCAACTGTTTCAATGCATCCAGAAATCCACGCTGCGAACATTCCAAATGCCACGGCGAAACGGTCCAACGCAAACCGGAAGATAGCCTCCCTGGCATCCCAACGAACGCCAAACACAGTTGATGCGATCCAAAACACCCCGTAATGCACAGCATCAACATTAATAAACACGAGGGCTGCCACCACCACTCCAACTATTCCAGCCAAAGCTCCCCAGGCACCAACATCTCCACTGCTTGTATTTCCGAATCGATTGCTCGCAACAGACACTAAATTCATTGATCCCCACAACAAGAGGAACCAAACTGTCACCATCGGCCCAAAATAGTAAAACAGAGTGTCTGTCCGCATCACATAAGAAAGAGCAACACTTAAAAGATTCAGCCGCACAATAACTCGTGCCACGCGCAGGAGTGAAAAGTCCTTTTTCCGATAAAAATAGGTGAAATGTCCAAAGCCAGTCATGAATAGATATGCTGCAACAAGCATCCGAATTACTGAATAAATTGGCACAATTTTCGACCCATTCGTCCAATGATAAACCAGAATGGCAAACTAATGAAGATCACGAATCAGCTTCGTCTTTCACCGGAGACAAACCTGCATCCAGCCTTTCCATTCATCTGTCTGATGACGGTTCAAAAAGCCGGTGTCCTTTTCACCTGAAAGTTGACGCATTGACCACAATCCCGGCAGAATCCACAGTAGGTTAAAAACAACAAAGCTACTCGTCGAAAATTCTTTGTTTACTTTGACAACAGCATGGGTCCGATCTTCTAAGACACATGCAAACAGTGTCAAACCGAATATCCCGATTGCGTATGCTGTATTGAAGGTCGGATAAATCAGGAGTAGAATCTTGTTCGAAGTTTCGAATTTGGCTGTCATCGAAATTATTGGAGATAAACGGAATTGTTACTCACGCGCAAGAATACGGCACAGCATGGCCACAGGACCAAAAATGAGAATCAAATTGAATATCAGCCAGGTGCTGAAGCTAATGTAAGGGTAATTCAGGCAGCAGGTGCCTTTTCCCGGTTTCCCTTGAAGTATCTTTGCGTTGCATACCTCGTTAAGCAAAAGATTAACCTTGGATGTAAAAAGTCAATCTTTGTCAAAGTTTTTGCAGTAAATACCTCCGTATCATCTACGACAGGAAGAAAGTGCAATCCATCGAGTGTTTTACCATGAGCAGCTGTCAACACATTCAAAGCAACGGTGTCCAGGGTCGATCCAGCGCTCGCATACAGTTCAAACAGCCGTTTGTTGTAAATATGCCGCAGTTCGTTTCTTAAGAACGGTTTTCGTTCCGCAGAGAGCAAACCCTCGTCAAATGGAGCTATGAGTCTGATCATTACACGGTCTGCAAATTCACTCGCATCGATCATGGATTTTAGTGTACTTGTTGCATTTGCGAATCTGACTGTTTTTCAAGCAACTCAAACGCACTCGTTACAAACCGTGCAATCCCGTTCGCGTCGCCCTCACCGTACCTCATAAACCATGCTCCAGCACTGAACATAGCTAAAGATACCTCCATTTGCTCGCTATTAATGGCAGAAAAGATTTCGCTCGTACGGTTTAACCACGGGTCCCAAAAAAATTTGATATGGACCTTTTTTACTTCGGCCGCAAGATCGTTGTGCTTCCAGTCTTTCTCCGGGTCAAAATCCTTCTGCTTTTGACCAAGGGACCGTCGGAGAGCGTAAAAGATCGCGCGCATAGAGGAATCGCCCACCATGACTACTTTCTTATTTGCTAGACATTCCGATGTTGTAGCAGGGTTATATACAGCCAAAGCGCATGAATGTGGAGACCAAGTCGACTTCGCCGTCCAATGTCCAGAAATAAGAGATTTTTTGCAGTCTGGGGCGTCCAGAAGTCCTGCTTTTGATGTGTTCCCGCGTTGAAATTTTTTAAATGGGATGGAAGGATTGTACACACCGCTTAGGTCCGAAATTCGCAGGAGCAAAGCTACTGCAAGGATAGCAAGAGACGCCAACCGAAGACCAGCCCAGACCAGATGCATGCGGACCGGATTGACTGTTAACGAACCAAAGGACGCGAAAACTGGGACTCCGTGGGCCGGAATTCTTCCTCCACCAGAAGGGGGCTTCCGCGCCTTGTCAATCTTCTTGATCTCGGCGCTCGGAAGGTCATCGTTGACAGCGGGATCTTCTGGCGGCGCCAGCGGCTGCATCTCGACATCGCGTTCGCCCTCGGCCATTTTCCTATTTTAATTCTTGTTCGTTTAAGACAAAAGGCAAAACGGCACTTTCATGCGGCAGAAGCTGCCGCCTGCGTGAAGATTGGAGCTATTGATTGGCCTTCCTTCTGTGCCTTCTCGCTGAAAAAAAGGAGGGGATTTGCAGACTTCGGACAAGGCACAGCATCCATCGCCCGTTGGTCGCATGGAGAGCGCTGCACTGCGGAGATGCTTCTGAGACACGGAATAGATATGTGCAACGCCATGTGCGAGGTTAAGTGTAGCGCGCCTTGTCCAAAATTCTAATCAATTTTCACAACCCAACTTTCAAGTTCCGAATGGAGGAAGCCGCGAAGTCCACGCCCAAGGCACACCCGCGGCGCATCAAGATCATCATCGCCTGTGTGGTGCTCGCCGTTATTGCGGTCGTCGCTGCCCTGATCGGTTATTTTGTGTCAAAAAACAACTCCTCCTCGTCTTCGTCTTCTGCGACATCGTCATCTGCAGCTTCGCCGACAACAACGGCATCTGGCGGCAACAGCTCTTCCACCTCTTTCAGGTTATTCGGATACTTCGGCGCTGATGCCATGGGTAAAATTCCTGTTGCAGTTGAACCTTTTTTAACGTCCTCATCAGCGAATGGAGTTGATCTCGTCGAAGGACCGTTAACACCAACATCCAACTCGTCATATTATCAAAAAGATCTGAAATACTACTGCGATACCGGATATTTCAACACTATCAACATTGCGTTCTTGAACTTGTGGGGTGGAGGGGCCGGCCACTTCCAGATCACTTTGGGCGGTTTCAGCACGGCTGACTACGTCTCCGACGGCACTTACGTTTATAAAGGTGACGGCAAGGAGAGCAATGATGCTTCTGTTGTTACAAGCTTTGAGAACATCGGAAAGGACATCACTTATTGCCAGTCGAAGGCAATCAAAGTTTTGATGTCTCTGGGAGGCGACAAAGTGAGCAACTACTCGTTTTCGACTGGCGATGGCAAACTGTATGCAAATCTGTGGTACAACATGTTTTTGGAGGGGACCTCGACGGTTCGTCCATTTGGAGCTGGCGTTGTGCTCGACGGAATCGAACTTGACGTTGAAAAGAATCTAAATTACCCAGGAACTCAGCCGTGGAACCAGGAGATGATCGACTTGATAACAACACTTCGTTCCTTAAGTCCCAAGACGACGCTTGCAATTGTACCGCAGTGCTACCTTGGAGACCCGAACTATCCCGGAAAGGACGCGAATGTCGGCGATGTGATTCCAGCAGTTGCAGATATTCTTGATTACCTGATTGTTCAATATTACAACAATGCCGTCTGCTCGTATCCGGTCAACTTCAACTTCGACGCATGGACAAAGATATTTTCAGGGAAGATCGTTGTCGGTCTTGCTGGTGACTGGACATCTGCGATATCGGGTGGATTCTTGGAGCCTGGCCCACTACAAGCTGTGTTCGATCAAGTTAAGACAAGTTCGCAGTTCCTCGGCTTCTCTGTGTACGACGTCAGCTCGTCCACCGCACCGGCTCTGGAACATACTATTGCCAACTATAACACTACAGCACCGGTGACGCATTATGCTCAAACCCTTCGGAATGTTTTGGATGGTGTGGTTGTGGGCAGCGGATATCCTTCGCAAACGTCTCTAGGCGATCAATCTAGCTCTTCCAAGTTTACTTACAGGTGTGGCGCGACATGGGCAGAGGCGAACGCAACCTGTGGGGTTGTATGCAAGTCAACCGGTTCTGGGTGCGCTACGAATCAAATTTGTGCTCAATATGTGACTGCATGCTGAAATGGGAAGGTTGTGGAAACAAATCTATGAACCATAATGACAATAAACCGCGTCGGCATATTGTCCCTCTTTTCAAATGGAAATAATTCGGTGCACTGTTCGTTCTCGTCGACTTTGTTTCTACTGCAAATTCGATGTCCACGACACCATGTTCGTACGCGCTGAACTCCGCAAACAGCAGCTTGATTGTAGTATGTTATAAGGCCAGAATCACGACAATCCCTGCAAGGTGTTGGGGGAAGACAAAGAGACATAGTTTGAGCACCTGAACTTGCAGGCAACCAGCAATCTTTGATGAGTATCAGGCATTGCCGTCAGGATTGGTCACACTCTCGGGCGCGGTTGAGTAGTGAGCTGCTGGCATGTAAAGCCGAAAGAATGGCTTCCGAGAAATGTTGAAGATGCAGTTGTGAATTTTCGCTCCCAGTTCTTGGAATTTGTCCAAGAATATTATTACCTTTCAAAGCGGACAAGTTTCGAGTTTAAGAACTGCTCGACGAGTGAACACTCTATTCCGGGAATGATTCAAAACGCACACAATCGAAAACCAATCCGTCACAGCTCAAGGCCATCAAACACATCCGCAACGCGCTGCGCAACAAGCTCACGCGCGTCCGAGGCCCATAGGCAGTCCATATGCTCGTAACCGACTATTTCCTCGGCCGCAACGAGCTGGACACGCACGTCCTCACGGCATTCGCGGATGAGGCGGGGAGCATCCACAATCGTATCGCGAGTACCATACCACATGGCGAGAGGACATTTCACGCATGAGACGTCGAAACGGCTTTCGGTCGACGTGTCGGAAAATGTGCACACCTTACCCCGCCGTCCGATGCGCGCCCAATGATGAATATTTTTGGAGCTTTCTGGACGCGGCGTGAACTGAAATGTATGCACTTTGGTATGAGCTTGCCAATTGCGGTCGGACCAGTCAAAAAGAAAGTGGAACATGTGGTATGAAAGGGTCGTCATCACCGAAGCTGGGACAATTGCCTTTACAATTTGAAATTCAGTGATTATAATTAAAGTTAGTCGATTTGTACCTCCACTACGTGCATTATTGGAAGCATTTGCCCTGTTCCAAAAATAAATCGATGATTCCAGTCGTCCAATCCGATCAGAAGGTTGACAGGGAATACATTTAGCAATGGGCCTGTGTAAACAGCCGGGGCTAATGCGACAAACGCAGCTAGCTTGTCATTGAGGGAGGGATCCAGCTGAAGGGCCAAGAACATCTGAAAATTTTGGAAAATTTTGGGTTAGGAACATCCGTTTCGCCTGGGGAGCAATCAAACCTGCGCATTCCCCTGCGAATGGCCCACGAAGGCCACGCGATCAGATCCGCACCATCGGTTCACCGCATCGATGATCGCTGGAACATCATAGCGGGCCAGATCCTCGAGAGACCAATCCCACAAGCGCACGTCCGATTTTTTGAAAAACGCATGTTTCCTTATATGAGCGTCGTTGCACATCCGGTTATTTGCCAGCCAGACATCATAGCCACGGTCGGCAAGATGAAACGCCAAGGACTGGGACCCGCACGTCACAAATACGCCAGCACTTTGGAACAGGCCATGCAGGAGAACAACAGGGGTTTTCGAGTTTTTCGCTTGCGGTGCAGCCCCATTTGGAGCTGCAGTGGTTGTTTTGTCACAAATATTGCAACGCTTTTGTCAACTTACCGCTGGGCACAACGATCCGGTCAAGCTGCAACACAAACCCGTCACGCGTGGTGGCCACCCGCGTCTCACACTCGTAGCCGGCGGCTTCGATGTACCACCTGACAGTGGGGTTTGGGATTTTCGGGCATCGCGGATCTAAGTCGAGGTCTTCCTCGTCTTCCGCATTGATGGAGGCACCAGACGCAAGACGTCCGGCGATACGCTTGAGGAAGCTCGGCGGCGGCGGTGCGGACTTGGTCGGCGGCGGAAGCGGGTCTGACGCGGGAAGGACAATGTGCGGGCGATTGAGGCGCGGCGAGGGAGCGGGGCGGTCGGGTGGCTGGGGGAACATGCGGTAGAAAGCAGGGAGCTTCCGCTCAATGATGGTCGAGATATCTGGGGGACAGCAACGTCAGCAGTCAGCTAGAGCATACACAGAGCACCCGGCGGAGTGCATCCCAGACCGCACCTTGCACGAACGACGTCAGCACGAGCAGCACCATGATCACTGTCGAAACCACGTGCGCAACCCCCTGGGCGACTGCCACGCTCGCAAACACAACAGGGCTCCAAGGAGCGCGGGCAGGATCGATCTTCGTGAAGGTGCGGCCGGCCGCGCGGACGCGGGCACGGGCAGTGTTGGGCGTGGTCATGGGCGTCGGATGTCGCCGAGTCCTGATAGTTAATTGGACTTCCTCACAGCCACAAAAGGATTGTCAAAACATTCCCCGCACAGTCACAGGCAGTTGGCGCCGTTCAAGGATGTGTTCGCCGTCTTCCGTATGTTCGACATGCTGCGTCCCAACGACGATATGTGCTTCTTCTTGTTGACCTCCTCCTCGTGCAACGCGAGTTTCATTGCGATCATAATTCCGCTTATGAACGTGAAATTCACGAGCACTCCCACAAACCACATATCGTTGTTGAAGCGTATGAATAAAGCATAGAACACCACCGCAGCAAACCCAAGCACAATGCACGCAATTCCGTAAGACGCGACAATCACGAACTTTCGATCAACTGCGGTAATTCCATACATTACACGTCCCAAATATCGAACAAATGATACAAGGACTATTGATTCCACTGACAAGACTAACATGGCACTGGCGAAGGATACATATTGACCAATGGAGCTGATTATTTTGTATTGAGGCCAATTCGTCGCAAAGAAGCTGGACAAAACTGGGAGGTAAAGGATCACTGGAGAAATTTGGAATAAAACGAGAAGGATCGGAGCGATTTTAGGGAACACTTCGACAACTAAACCAAATCCGCGAGCGAACGAATATCCCAGATAGCAATATTCGTAAGTTGACGAAAATATGTTGGCTACTGTCCGAATATAAGCAAACTCGCCAGTCGCGGGAACATAGATAATGATTTCGACAAGAAAGTTGCCGACTTGAGACAAAAGCAAAAAACAAAGGCAGGCGTTGAAAGTCGTTAGCACGCCCTTTTTGCGCGGTGCCTCTTTCGAAAATATAAATGCCAGGAGAAAAAGGAGCTCGAGCAAAGAAACAAAGGCCATAACTACGCATATGTACACGATATCTGGTCGGAGCATGTCAAGGTTTTTTTAAACAAAGACTTGCCGGAAACAATGAACAAGCCCTTTCGGTGTTTAATTGGCCGACAATATTTTTACATCAAACACCAATATTCCATTATCATTGTGCGTGTGTGTGTCGCTACCCCGTTGGTGCCTTGTTTCTTGACGAACAATAAGGTTGAGTTGTTCAAAACGTCGACTTTTGCATAAGAAGTCAATCCTTTTCCCAAATTCAAACTTTGAAATTCTTTGGAATAAAATTAACACAAAGGGTGTTTTGAAAAGTGTTGTTTCTAGTTCTCTTGCTGTGCAGTGCGATTTTGTTTTTTTTTTTTTTTTTTGCACAGGCATCGGCTGTCTTCCGGCTGAAATTCCATCCTGCTTCCGGAAATAGCCTCCCTTCCCCCTTCAACACTTCGATTTCCTCACTCTGTTTTTCGATGGTGTGGAATAATGATCATTTGTAAAATTTTTTGGTCAAGCATATATTTGCAAGAGAAGCTTTCCAAAGCGCGTTATGACCACAAGTTGACCAGTGACGTTCGTTCAGCAATTCGCACCACTCCAAAGTTTGACACGCTGAACCCCAAACCCATGCCGTTGACACCTGCTGTCCTTGCTCGAAAAAAAAAAAAAAAAAAATTGCATCCGCTGGCAACCACAATGCGTCCGACACGGTCTTTGACGCCGTCCGTGGGTCTGACCCTCGGGATGATGTATCGCTTTGCCCACTGTTTTGGTTTTGTTTCTGTTTCTGAAAAGAATTTTGCGGGAATGTTAAATTGACTAACATGGACATATAATCATGACAAAATTAATTCGAGTCTCAAAAAACATCGCCGCCGGCCAGTCAGTATCGATCCTACAACAATCTGCCATCGCAACTGCTCGGCAGCTCCAAATCTCTGAGTTCCCTGCTCAAACCTGCTGCGAAGACTTCTGAATCGAAAAGGTTTCGGTGGAAGACAGAGTTTCGACTGATGACCAGGTTCCTAAATTCGGAGGATGAACCAGGAAGTGTTCACCATTCCACAAATGTCTGTTTTGCCACCTCATTACTTTCGTGAATTGCTTTGAAAGTGCCGAAATAAAGATAAAAGCGAAACGAGGATTTGTTTTGTTTTTTGATGATTACTTATACCCACTTCCTTCTCTGTATCTTAATCTTAACTCCAGACTGGCTTTCCAAAGCATATTCCGTTCAACATCATAAATCATTGGAATGTGTCAGAAGACTGTTCTGGGATTTAATTGTCTTAATCAGCGACAAATATGCCTGAAGGTTTCAGGTACACTATCCCGGAACACAAAAAAGGTTCCACATAAAAACGTTGGAGGTTTGTGTACGAAGCGGTCAGGCCCATGTGGTGAAGCGTGGTATAAAAATCATTTTTCAGCAGCATCAAGTCCAAAGTAGGAGACACTGTTTTTCACTTATTTTAATCAGCTTCACGAATCATTTCCGTACAAAATATTTGTATGGCTCTGCTATGTCTGTGGTTCGGGCAAGTTTGGCAGGAGATCGTTTGGCAAGCTGCCAAGAAAAATTCCGACGAAACTCCAAAATGACTTCAAATGGGTCCAAAAATCCTACGGTCAGCGCTCAAAATGCAGCTCACCGGTTGAAACTTTGGACACTTGTATGCTTTCTACATCAACCAAATTACCTCCTCTCGATATAAACAAGTAACAAAAGGACCAAAAACAGTAACACGGTGGAAAAGCCCAATCTATTGGAGAGGCAATGAAGCTTGCGCGGGACAAACATAAGCCCACTAGTGTTTTCTTGTAATTGTTACTGCTGTCGCAGATGTTGATGGGGACTGGTATGGTAGAGGCAGACTGCAGAAGCGGTACAGGAGAAGTTAAAGCGGTGGGGGCAGGTGGCGTAAAGGCTAAAGTGATGGGGATAGTCGCGATCAGTGGCCACGCGAACCGGAAGCACGAGTCAGCAACATGCATCACAACGGACAGATGCAAGGATCATATGTATGGATGCCTCACCGGCTATTGGAAGCCCTGGACGAATGTCGGCGTCCCCGGAACCCGATGCCGGTCGTGGACATGGATTTGATCTCCTCGGACGCCTTCATGGATATCATCCGAACAGTTCCGTAGTTTGCAAGCTGCGCCGAACTCGTTTTGCCTGTCGATGAATGTCCTCGATAGTGGAGACCACGTTCATGATATCTGCAGCTGTGCGGTTACGCTATTTGCGGCATCACGGAACTGTGATTGCCGTTGGGAAGACAGCGATGGCACAGACAGAGCCCCTCATTGCTTGAGGCAGGTCGCCGTATTCCATGAAAATTGCGTTTATTTGGTTAAAATTTCGAATTGAATTGTCATTGTTTTGCCATGCTCCGCCCCGACATTGTCATCACGTGCGCGACCATGGGATCAGCAACTCTGATACAGCTTGTGTTTTTGGCTGGATTTGTCTGCTGCAGAGAGGTCCCGCTCAAGAAAGGGATGATTTTCACACCGTTCAACGCGTCGCTCGGTGCACTTCTTGTTTCGCTGCTGGGAATGTATATTTGCGAGACATTGTCTTTCACACTGGTCGATCCGTCGCCGTTCACTTTTACTGTTTTAATGTTTTTTGCTGCTACCTACGAGTACTGCTACTTGTTTTACTGCTATGCGAGAGGGTTCGCACTCGTAGTCGAGCTTCACCCCAAATTGCCGTCCATTCTATCTTGCATCTTCAACGCACTTCCAGTGGTATTGTATATTGTCCCCATACTCACTGGCGTACAGTGCTATTACACTGGAACTGGTATGGAAGGCTTTTACACAACAGTCGCGACAGCATGGAGTGCGGGAACCGGAGTGCTGACGCTGTCAATCGACGTGATCATATTGACGTCGTTCGTAAGGTTTTTACACAAAACAACTGTCGAGCAGGATGTCGTGGACAAGCGATTTCGAATAATTTCGTGGTATGGCATTGGGTGCAGTGCTTGGGCGGCTATGGCTTTGATATTCTATATTCTTTTTGCAATTCGTGGCGAGCATTTGTTTCTCGTTGGGACTTTTATTGCATTCAACGGTATCGGCACGGGTTTGCTGGCAATGAAGATTGCACTATTTTACGACGAAAGCAAGAAATCATTAACATCGCCTGGGAAGAAAACGAAGGTTCGTGGTTCCACTGCGGTTAGTGGGGTGTCTAGAACAACTTGAACAAGAGCTTGTTCGTGCGCTATTTATTTTGTGGCTTTGTATTTTCAGTTATAAGTCCGGTAAAGAATCACTCATGGAGAACGTTTCAATGACCCTCTACCGTATGCTAATGTATATATGACTCAAGTAACAAATTTTCGGTTTGTAATATCTGTTCTTATATTCGCGCGATATAAATTATCGTTTGATTCAATTGTTTTCCAAATAACGCCGATCGCCTTTTTCACCCGAGTACATTGCAGTACTCGAAAACTCAAATATATGAGTTGATGACTGAAGCAGAAATATCTTGGACATTTTAGAGTGCAGTAATTGATTGAGAGGTTTTGCCTCCTAAAATGTTGATTATGTTCCGACGCGAAAGATCCGCGATTTCGTTGAAGATAGTTTTAGATCTATTTGAAAATATACGATGAAACTGCGTATGGTGATGTCTTTTCCTCCTGTTTATTAATTCATCCCGACATGAATGGACTTGATGCAATCATCATTTTGATGGTGTTTATAATCACTGTTTTACCCATTTCGACCAACTCCAGATTTATGCGCCCCATTGTCTGGAAATTTCGTGCCAATGCGCAGAGCAGACATTGTGATCGCGGCGGGAACTATGGCCTCTATCACATTACTGCAGCTCATCTATTTGGTATCGTTCATATTGCGCAAGGAGCTTCCTCTCAAGAAAAAGATGCTCTCTCCGTTCAACATATCTCTCGTGTCCCTGCTTCTTTCGCTCCTCGGGCAGTTCTTGTGCGAGATGTCCACGTTTGTGGTGGACCATCCTTCTCCTTACTCATACGCGATTTTGTTGGTATTTGCGGCAACGTTTGAATTTTGCTACCTGTTTTATTGCTATGCACGTGGGTTCTCATTGGTTGTGGAGCTTCATCCGAAACTTGCATTATTTTTAACTTACACCTTTTACTTTCTCCCATTGATTTTGTATTTGTCTCCTGTGTTTGCTGGGTTGCAGAGCTACTACAGCGGAACTCCAACAGAGAAATTTTACGCAGACTTATCAACAGCTTGGACTTTCACCAGTGGGGCATTCTCCATTGTCGTTGACGTCATAATTTTAGCTTCTTTTATTCAATTTCTGCGGAAGACATCGTTGAACCACCATGTCGACCAAAAATTTCGCATCATATCAAAGTATGGGATCGCGTGCAGCGCGTGGGCTTTCATGGCTCTCACGTTGTTCACGATTTTTGGGATTTTCGGCGACCACATGATTCTCGTGGGGGTTGGAATCACTTTCAGTGCAATGGCCACATTGCTAGTGGCAATGAAGGTGGCTCTCTTCACCGAGGAGACAGCAAAAACTGGGTCTACGTTGGGTATCTCACATCTATCACCTAAGGGGGTTATTTCGTGAATTTGAATGGAGTTGATCTGCAGTCTACGGGTTGTACAGCTCTTTTTTCCTTAAATGATTTAAATACCCTTCGCTGCTTGTCGAATTTTTCAGTCAATTTTAACTTTGCGCGGCAGCGTCGCGCATGGGTACATAACTACATAGATGTTTGTGTTTGACATCACCATGTATGAGCAATAAACGCGATCTGACCAGATCTTGGCGAGGGCGTCTTCTGCAAAGCTTTTTGAACCAATAGCAGAGCAGAATCGCCAATAATCACTTCTTACTTTGGTAGTGGGCTGTTATGTCTTCCTTAAAACTTGCAATGAGTGTCTTCCATCAGTTGCTTTTACGATGTTGGACGCCTTTTTCCGATTTACGAAGTATTTGTTCTTCAACAAGAGTTTTGCGATTCGGGCTCAAATACCTCCATAACCATTTGTTTCTGTGGACTGTGGCAAAACTGCCAGCTAAATGATGTTAGGCCTCGCGGGGATCGATCTCACTTAATGTTCAAGTAGTCCTTTTTTTGAAGTAACAAGCAAAACCGTCTTTGACCATGTACCAACACACTGAAACACACTCAAACAAAGCCATCAGACCCTACCGAAATGAAACATCACGCAGAGTACATTTTCGCAATATTGCTTCCGTACTTCTTCACAATGTCTTTCCGCTGCAACTTCATAGCAGCAGTAAGCAGGCCGTTTTGCGGGGTCCATTCCTCATGCGCCAGGTAAACTTGCCCAACAATCTCCGCCGGCTTGAGTCCAATCGCCTTCCCGATGTCCTTCAAACTCTGCAAGACTGCCGCACGGATTTCTTTGCGGTCGCAAAGCTCAGCAAAGTCTACATGTGCAATATCCGCGTCAGGGTACAACGCGAGTTGTTCCGCCGTGGCGCGCACTTCCTTCTCGATCGGCTGGATGAGCGCGATTGCAAAAGATTGCTCGGGGTCTGCGTGGACGCAGATGTTCTGCACGAATCGTGACACCTTGTAATTCGATTCCAGCTTCTCAAGAGCAATATACTCGCCGTTGGATAGCTTCACAAGGTTTTTCTTGCGATCAATAATCTGCAGCGACCCATTAGCTGTCATTTCCGCAATGTCTCCCGTCATGAGCCAACCGTCAGGGGTGATTGCTTCGCGTGTGAGATTGTCCTGCCTGTAATATCCCTTCATGACAGACGCACCACGCACCCAAATTTCTCCTTGCGGCAGTGGAGTATTCGTGCTCTTGTACGAAGTGTTTTCGACATCAACGAGCTTCACTTCAACCGAGGTCACGGGAGCCCCTGTGGTACCCAGCTGAGTGCACTTGGACACTTCCTGGATGGCAAGAACTGCAGTGCATTCTGTCATTCCGTAACCAGAAATCAATTTGGTCGCGCAGACTGTGAGGAATTGTGCCGTTGACTTTGGAACCGGAGCACCTGTTTAAACCATTTTAAGCTCATAGTTGACATAATCAAACCTATCACCTCCAGACAGGGCAAACTTGAGTCGTCCTCCAACTTGGTCCTTGATTTTGTTGAACACAAAGCTGGAAGGAATCAATGGACTGAAAAAATTTTCGATCTCATCACCTGTCCAGAGGAGCTGCCAAATAATCCAGACCGTACTGCAAAAACATCCACTTGAGTTGAAACGCAGCAGAAAAGATAGATTGCGAGAGTGGTGACGACTCGCGGATCTTTCCTTCGACCGCCTTACGGATGGACTCCCACACGGCTGGCACTCCTGCAAGAAGTGTTGGGCGCAGCTCACGAATGTCACCCTTGCAGTTACGCACGCTCGAGTCAGTGAGTGTGCGCACAGAGCCATATCCGATGGCGATTCCCATGTACAGAAACGTCATTTCGACTTAATCAGCCAATTCAGCGCAAACTCCAAGTATAACAGAGATTACCAGCAAACTCCAGAATATGCGCCAAGGGCAGGAAAGCGAGATAAGTATCATCACTACCATCAGTGTATGTTTTCACAAAATTTTCAGCACCAGCGACGGTGGCGACAACATTAGCGTGTGTCAACATCACTCCTTTCGGAGGTCCAGTCGATCCAGACGTGTACATAACTGGAGCAAGTTAATTGAAGCGAAAATGAGAAAACATTTGGCGTACTTAAGGCTAGGTCTTCTGACTTGGGTTCCACCGAAGGGTGCGGGTTCTTATCTCCTGCAGTACTTTCAGTGTTTCAAAGAGAAAGTGGCAACAAAACCAAGAGCTTTCAGTTCATCCAGCGAAACAACTTTCAAATGATGCAAGAACCCATGAACTTGCTTCTGAAGTGTCTCGATGACTTTTTCATCCGCGACTCCATTGTAAACCACGTTTCTGAGGTGCTTGCATTTTGGCGCAATTTTCACGATCATAGGCAATAATTCTGCATTGGTGAATACGGTGGTGACCTCGCACTCTTGAAGTGAATACGTGAGCCCTTCTTCTCCGAGTGTTGCGTCTAAAAAAACAAAAAGGTGATCAGACATCAGAAGTTCGGCAATCAAAGTTTACATGCTGTCGTAATTGTGATTGATTGGAGCATGGAAGCCATGGACACAAAAAGCCAGTCTCGGCTGAGTGGGCATTTGTTAGTAGGGATATCAAACCGATCAAACCAATCTACGCTGCATACCTAGTATCAGCAAAAATAGTGAGTTTGTCCCCGGGAGACAGGCCCAATGCGCGCAAGCCGCTCGAATATGCAGTAATGAGGCTTTGCGCCTGAGACCAGGTGTACCATTCGTAGGGCGATAGCTCAAAGTACTTCCACTTTTTCACTTCTTTGACCTCCTCGCCTGTAGGCAGCTTCTTCGTGATCTCCTTGGACTCTTCGACTATGCGCACGACTTTGCGCTGGCCAAATGCCTCCCGCGGGCCCATTGTTCTGAAGCCGCGCTGGATGATATCATAGACGGTGGAAATGTCGGGGGACGGCGTAGTCATCAGCTCGGCCGACTTTGTGTTGCGGTACGCGTCCGTGGACGTCGGGGTGCCTGTACCGGGGATGGGAAGACTGAGCATTGTTGCCTGGGGACAGTTTTTGTGTTTCCTTTTGAGGTGTTCATACGCTCGATGCGGGCGCCGCTGCCCTCGCGGCCTTGCCCGCCGGCACGAGCGCCTGCCTCATTGCCAAGCTGGTGCGGCGGACCCGCTATCAAGCTGCATACCGCTCGCGTTCGGATCATCGGCAAAGGGAGACACTGCCGGTTCCTTTGGAATACCAGCGCAACTTTGCGGGTACTTTGGTACCTTGTATCTTCCGATCAGCTGACATCCGATATTGACGCGGCCGTATCTATTGTAACTTTTTTGATTTAAGTGCCCAAACTCTCCGCGAAGCAGAAATGTATGGCTTGGCCAAATTCTCAGGTTTTCAATTGAAATATCATGTCGACTGGAGTTTGCGGCAGTGGTGACGATAACATGCTCGTATTGAAGATTGAATTCTTGCACGGCTGTCAGCAGAAAGACGGACGTGGAAGTAGTCTCAAAAAACGACCAGACGCACCGGGCTTCTATACGGATTGCGGCAAGCAAAACAGGCGGCACCTTCAATCCGCACTCCGATTGCTCAGGCCTTGGTTTTATGAGGTTATCGTCAACTCAAGGACAGAATATTATCTGAGAAACTCCTCACTGAGTTTATATTCACATCATTTGAAACAATGAAAATTCAATAAAACTGACAAATACTCTACAGACAGCTTTTATTGGTCCTTCTTAGTGATTTTCAGTTTGAGCTTCATTTTGTCCCAGAATAGATTGGCACGGATTTTGGCTGAAGATAGCTTTCGCTTCAACATTGAAGGGCTTCGACTAAGCTTGCTGGAAGATCTGGTGAAGAACGACTGCTCTGATTCTGCCGGCGAAAAGCCCCTGAAATCTACCTGAACCAATCGCGCAACTTCTGGCAGTGGGGACGGTCGAAGCAGTGGTTCGGGATCGCGCAAACATGCCTGTGCCTCCACTGTCGACTGGTGAGCTTCAGTAGAAAGTTCCTCAATCGCTGCCGTCTCCTTGTACACTTCCGGAAGTTGTGCTGCCTCAGCTGCAGGATCGACGTGGTCTCCGCTTGTCGCCGAAATTGCCTCATCGCAAATAGGCAGATTGCCGTTGCGGGTGCTAGCCACAGACCGGTTGCTGACGGGGGTGGATTCGTCTGTATTTGAAGGCTCATTGACCGACAGTTCTTCTCCTCCGATGCTGGGGTCGGATTCGGAGTCCCGCAGTTCAACAACATCCTCAGTCATATTGACGCAACACGTGCACCTCTGTGCGCCGGCCTCGTGAACGTGCCCAACAAGCTCAACTTCGATATCTTCCGATGCAAGGGTAGAATCGCCTTCAGATACAGCTGAATCGTCAGTCGATGGTGGCTTTGGCGCCATGACCAGGAAGCGCTATTGATGATCGGCAAGTCAGCGTCGGTTAGAATCACACTACAACGGAACCAACCTCTCTGCATTCAATGCACAGCGGAAAGTACCACTTTCGTCCTTTTCTTTCTGCCGGCCGCTGTTTACTCCACATCTGAAAGATAGCCTTGGTGGTGTTCACGGCGATAGGAATTGTTTCGATGTCTGCCAGCATCGAAAACGCTCTCAGAGAGTTGAGAGACTTCATAGTCTTGACGGCGGACTGTGGCATGCTGTGCTGACGCTTCATGAGCGAGAATAACGTGCTGGTATTTGAATGAAACTCGGCGACAAAATTGTCATTCACTATTAGTCATTATGGGCTCCGCCTTGTCACCGTTGCAGCTGTCGCAGCCGGGGCCCAAGCGAATGCAAGTATCTGCCAATTTCCAGAACTGAAGCAGATTTACGCGTTGTTCGTTGGAAAAGAACTTTTGATTCACTGGTGTTGCCGAATTCCCGGATTGATCAATAGGTGATTCTCAGTCGCAAAAAACTCGTGCCATTGCACGAAATCGTGCCATATCTCCTCATCGACCAGAAGGGAACACCCTCGAGGTGGTTCGGCTCTAGCACTACAGTAGAATCGGATCCCGGCTGCGCGACTTAATGCAACCGCCACATTTAGCGGCTCCATGGGCTGATATGTGGCCTTAGATTCATAAGTTGCAACAAGAATATTTGACTTCAGGTTTCAAAGTGAAGGAAGAAAGAACCAAAAAAATCTGTTTATTTTTTTTTTTTCTTTAGCAACCATGTCTCTGACATTGCACACCGACCTGGGCGACATCAAGGTCGAAATCTTTTGCGAGGCGGTTCCGCGGAGTGCGGAAAACTTCATAGCGCTTGCGGCGAGCGGATACTACAATAATAACCTGTTCCACCGCAACATCAAAGGATTCATGGTCCAGGCATGTGTTGGATCATGCCCGAAGCGGCGTCGGCTCTTGCATAATCTGCTTTAGACAGGCGACCCCACGAATACCGGCAAAGGAGGGCAAAGCATTTACGGTGCGCCGTTTGCGGACGAAATCAAGGCAACGTTGAAGCACAACGCGCGCGGGATATTGTCTATGGCAAACAAAGGGCCCGATACGAATCGTTCGCAGTTCTTTATCACGTACGGGAAGCAGCCGCATCTGGATGCAAATTACACCGTGTTTGGGAAGGTGATTGATGGGTTCGACACACTGGACGCGCTGGAGAAGGTGCCGGTGGAAGAGAAGACGCACCGGCCCTTGCAGGATGTGCGAATCAAGAGCGTGACTGTGCATGCGAATCCTCTTGCGGGCTTGTAGATGGGCGCGTGTTTATGAGTCTGGTGGGGAAAGGCAGAAGCTGTCTCAAAATGGAGAAGTACCAGAAGATCGAGAAGCTCGGCGAGGGCACGTACGGCATCGTATACAAAGCCCAGAACCGCGATACGGACGACATTGTCGCTCTGAAGCGGGTGCGTGCGCTGCTCCTGCGGTTGTTAGCTTAGGTCGCCCGCCCCGCAAACGGCCCGGCATTAGATCCGCCTCGAAAACGAGGACGAGGGCGTTCCATGCACAGCCATCCGTGAGATTTCACTGCTGAAGGAACTGAAGCATCCAAGTGGGGTGTTGTTAAAGTCGGCCTCTGTGAACTGAAACACCTTCTCCCAAGACATTATCAAGTTGTACGACGTCATCCACACGGAAAAGAAATTGACGCTAGTGTTTGAACACATGGATTCCGATCTCAAAAAGTTCATGGATAGTTGCGGTGGAGACGTTGATTCGCAAACGACGAAAGTATTCATTTTGCGCAACAACCAAAGGCTCTATCTTAGATTTTTCTCCAGCATTTAATGTATCAGCTTCTGAGAGGGATCGCTTTTTGTCATGAACACCGCGTGCTGCATCGTGATCTCAAACCGCAGTTGAGAACCAAAAAAAAAAGACTTTTCGAAAGTGAACACCAACCGATTTTCGCAGGAACCTACTCATAAACAAACGATTCGATCTAAAGCTTGGTGATTTCGGTCTTGCGCGTGCGTTTGGAATTCCGGTGAGGAGCTATTCTCACGAAGTCGTTACACTGTGGTATCGCGCCCCTGTAAGTTTTCGGTAATTTGAGTGTTGCTGATGGTGGCGTCGGACAGGATGTTCTTATGGGCTCCAGACATTATTCCACTTCCATAGATATCTGGAGTGTCGGTTGTATTATGGGCGAATTGGCTTCTGGAAGGGCTTTATTCCCGGGGCAGTCCGTCCGGGATCAACTGCTGAAGATTTTCAAAGTTTTGGGGACACCCAGTGAGTCAGTAAGTGCTCAAAACTTTCGATTGCTCAGTTTTGGCTGTTGGCAGTAACATTTGTTTGTGTTCAGACATGGCCAAAAATGGTGGAATTGCCGGAATACAAGGTTTGTCTGCGTTTTTGGTTTCACGAGTAATTCTGTCATTCAGTCAGATTTCCCTTTGTACGACAAAGCAAATCTTGCAGAACTTCTTCCACGACTTGATGCTAATGGCATTGATTTGCTGGGGAAGCTGTTGGAATACGTCCCCGAACGTCGCATTAGTGCGGAGGCGGCACTCCAACGTGAGTATAATGTGTTCATTTTGTTTCCTCTGTTTGAAATTTGACACTTATTTGATTGCTTCAGATCCGTATTTTGATGGATACAGACAGGAATAGTTGTAAAGAGGTGAACTCAGCAACCGAAAATAAAGGAAAGAAAAGGGAAAAAAAAATTGAATGAATGAAGCTAACTTTGTGGGAATATTTTTGACCACACCGAGGGCCTCATCAGTTCAACGTACATATCGTAAAGTCCAGAAGAGCGAAATTAAAAAAAAAAAAAATTAATTGTCATTCCCTAGTGCGCTTCTTTAAATTCTCGGCCGACGTTGATGCCGGCTGAATTGCTGAAGAATTTGCAACGGATTTCGGCTTCAGCTGGTACCCGCCAGCAATGGCTTGGCGAATGGCCATTGGACGCCTGTGCGGGTAAAGGACAAGGTGAAATTGCACAATCACGCAGCGAACGCAGTCGGCACATACGAAGCAAGACGGCCGGAGACGGTCGGATCGAGGACGGCTTGGAGCTTTCCGTCCGGATCTTTGGGCGGATCGTGGCGGGCGTCCTTGACCTTTTTGAAGTGGGCCGTGATCATTTGGTTGGTTGGTTGGGGGGCGGGGGGGCGTGTTTTTTTATTATTATTTTTTATTTTCGGTTTTTGTTGCGCGAGTTGCAATGCAATGCGCGGCGCGCGGAGACGCGACAGCGGCAGTAGCTGCGGGGCCGGACGTGTGGCCGGGCGTGTTGGCTGCGCCGCGTCGGCGCAGGCGCAGGCGCAGCAGTCGCAGCAGTTGCAGTCTGGCATTTTCGTTGAATTTGCAACTGGCAACTCAGTCGCCCCCCGCCCCCCCCAGCTTCGCTCATCGCTCGCATCCGCTGCTTGCTGCGAAAACTACACACGGTTTCGCGCTCATTCAAAGCAAAGCTGCACAATATGGCCCAGGCTCAGGAACGCTACGTGCGCCTCGAGAAACTCGGCGAGGGCACTTACGCGACCGTTTACAAGGGCAAGAACAGACTCACCTCCGACATTGTAGCTTTGAAGGAAATACACCTCGATCCCGAGGAAGGTGCGCCGTCGACAGCAATCAGGGAAATATCCCTGATGAAGGAGCTTCGCCAGCAAAACATCCGTACGTGTTTTTCCCACACGCAACACGTCATCCTGACTAACGCAACACGTCATCCGGACTAACGCACGGACGGCGTCCGCAGTTCGCCTCTTCGATGTCATACACAACGAAAAGACCCTGACGCTCGTGTTTGAATACATGGATCAGGACCTGAAAAAGTACATGGACAGTCAAGGAAGCGGCGGTGCACTCAGCCCTGCGCTCTGCAAAACGTTTCTGTATCAGCTTCTTAAAGGGATTGCCTTTTGTCATGAAAATAGAGTTCTTCACAGAGATTTGAAACCGCAGAATTTGGTGAGTCTTTTCTCCCCTGGCTTTGTTTCGTTAGTCCACTGACAGCCCGCGGCATTAATTGCGCAGCTTATCAATTCGAAAATGGAGCTCAAAATTGCTGATTTCGGTCTTGCGCGCGCATTCGGTATCCCCGTGAATACTTTTTCGAACGAGGTTGTTACTTTGTGGTATCGCGCGCCTGATGTGTAAGAGTCCTTTGTTCCAATAAGTTCCGAAGTTGCATTGTAATTGAACTGTGGCATAACAAGTTTGCTGGGATCCCGGAATTATTCAACAACCATCGACATCTGGAGTACTGGGTGCATCATGGCTGAAATGCACTCAGGAAAGGCATTGTTTCCTGGGAAAACGAACGAAGACCAGCTACAACGTATTTTCAAGCTTCTTGGTATGTTCATGGTCGAACAAATTATATTTATTTATCAAACTGATGGTATATCAAGGAACGCCGAATGATCAAACCTGGCCACGTGTTTCTGAAATGCCGGAATACAAAGCAAATTTCCCGTACTTTCCACCGCAACCTCTTCATGTGAAACTGCCTCTTGTTGATGCGGTGCCTGGCGGCATCGATTTGCTGACTCGGATGATAACTTACCAGCCGCAATTAAGGATCAGTGCAAAAGAGGCGCTGGCCCACTTGTACTTTGCGGATGTGATGCTGCCCGGCAGTCAGGCGTTGCAGCAGCAACAGCAGCAACAGTTCCAGCAGCATCAGCTGCAACAACAACAACATCAACAACAACAGCAGCAGCAGCAACAACAGTATTACACGCAGCAGCAGCAACAACAGTATTACACGCAGCAGCAGTTACTGCTACAGCAACAGCAGCAGTTGCAAATGCAGCAGCAGCAGATACAACAACTACAACAACAACAACAACAACATTATCCAACACAAGCGATGTACAACCCGGTCAAGGACGAGTTTGTGCCGGGGAAACAGGCATGAGTTGGATATCCGCCAGCAGAGCAGGGTAGGGTGTGTTGCTGGGCGTGAGTGTGTGTGCGCAAAGGGTGTGTGAGTGAGTGAGTGAGTGTACGCAAAGGGAGAGAGGAGAGAGAGAGAGAGAGTGTGTGTGTGTGTGTGTGTTTGTGCGGCACAATAAAGAACAGGGGTGAAATGGACGGAAGTGACTGAGGATGACGATGACAATGACGGGGGTGAGTGCAAACAAGAAATCGGGCAAGAAATTGTGGGGAAATCGTACGACGTTTTTCAAAGCAGAAATTTGCATTTAGTGCCTGGCTGTGCCTGTCTGTCTGTGCCTATCTCTCTCTCTGTCTGTCTGTCTGTGCGAGAAGCAGAAGCACCGACACCAGAGTGACTCCGACTCCGATCCCGATCCCAACCCCGACTCAGACTCCGACTGCTCTCATGCCCGCTCTCCCGACCACCGAATTTGACGTGAGTCGTGGTGCCTGCGCCCTAAGAGACTGACCGCGCGCGCCCCCTCCCCGCTGCCCCTGCTGGTGGTCGTCGTCGCTATCACAGATTATCGTTGTCGGCGCTGGCATCGCCGGGTGCGCCGTCGCCCACGCCCTCGGCTCCGACGGCCGCAAGGTGCTGCTAATTGGTACGCCGTGTCTGCTCTTCTGCTGCTGCCGCTTAGATTTCTGTCTGACATATGTACCCCCCCGCCCAATTTCATCTTCCGACCAGAACGTGATTGGAAAGAGCCCGACCGCATCGTTGGCGAGCTTCTGCAGCCTGGTGGCGTCAAGGCTTTGGAGAATCTTGGCCTCGAAAGTAAGGCGATAAAGCTTCCTCCTTCTTCGTGTACCCGCACTGATGTTCTCTCCCGAAGAGTGTCTGAAAGGAATCGACGCAATCGAATGCAAAGGATACAATGTCATTCAGCAAGATACTTCTGTTTTGCTTCCTTATTCGTACGAAAACGGGAAATCGGGTTGCGGATTTCACCATGGCCAGTTTATCATGAAGCTGCGTGAAGCAGCAAAGGCTTGTAATAAGTTGCGATCATTGAGCTGATCCCGTTAGTCTTGCTAAAATGGTAATTTTTTTTTTCTTTCTCCCCGCAGCGTCTCTACGATGGAAGGGACAGTGAGCGCATTGCTCACAGAAGATGATAATGATCGCGTGATCGGAGTGCGATATTCGACCAAGACAGAAAAAGATAGACTGGCAAGTGCTCTATTTACGCGGCAATCAACAGCAACTGATCGAGTTTTGGACAAACCAGGTGTATGCACCATTGACCGTTGTTTGCGACGGATGTTTTTCGAAATTCAGGAAAGAAGTCAACAACAAACCTGTGAAAGTTTCTTCCACTTTTGTCGGGTGAGCCTCTTTTTTTTTTTTTTTTTTTTTTTCTTCTTGGTGTTTTCTTTTCTCTTATGTATTGACCTCCGTGTCACAAACCAGGCTCATTCTCAAAGACTGCAAATTGCCGAACCCCAACCACGGGCACGTGGTCCTTGCTCAGCCGTCGCCAGTTCTGCTGTACCAAATCGGGACGCACGACACCCGCGCGCTGGTGGACATACCGGGCGCGAAAATTCCGTCGGTGTCGTCTGGGGCGCTGGCGACATACATGCGCGAGAAAGTGTGCCCGCAGCTGCCGGAAAGCGTGCGCCCATCGTTCCTGGCGGCAGTGGAGACGAACGACATGCGGTCGATGCCGAACTCGCACCTCGTGCCCGCGCAGAACACGCGGCGCGGCGTCGTGCTGCTGGGCGACGCCAACAACATGCGCCACCCGCTGACGGGCGGTGGCATGACCGTTGCGTTCTGGGACGTTGTGCATCTGCGCGATGTGTTGCGAGGAGCAGATTTGGACGAGTTTGACGACGTGCGGCGGCGTGTGAAACAAGTGCATTGGAAGCGGAAGGAGATTTCTGCCACCGTCAACATCCTCGCGAATGCATTGTACGCGCTGTTTGCCGCGGGTTCAGGTGAAAAAAAAAAAAAAAAATCACATCAGTATTTTCTTTTTTTCCGTATCACCCCGTCGCTGACACGGCACTTTTTGTTGACGCAGACCCGTATGCCAAGGTCTTGCAAGATGGGTGTGTTGGGTATTTCAAGCTCGGAGGTATCTGCGTGTCGACTCCGATAGGGCTGCTGTCGGGAATGCTGACGAACCCGCTCGCGCTGATTGTGCACTTTTTCGCCGTTGCCATCTACGGAATGCTGCTTCTGTTCGCGAGCAGGCCCGTGTACGAGCTCCCGCTGACGGTGGTACGCGCCGTCGGGGCAATGGTTGTGGCGTGCTTTATTGTGCTGCCGCTCATCATGAATGAGCTGCAGCCGTGAGATCGACCCCGGACGCCAGGGGGCGCGCGTCGTCGCGATTTGTGTTGGTGTGTGATTTGATTGCAAGAAAAAAAAAAATTACTCTTTTTGCTGTGATGGCGGACAAGAAGGAGAAGCTCGTGGCGCTCGCCGCCGTCGCCGCCGTCGCGCGTGCAAAGACCGAAGTGTGCATACATCTCCGCGACCGGCACCACCCGGCTTAACGTTCGTTCGCCACCCTGCCAGCGCGCGAACCAAAGGGGTGGAGGGCCGAGTCCAGCAGCAGCGGCCGGCAGGCCGCCGCGAAGCCGCCGCAGGGAGCGTCTGCGAAGCAAATTAGCCGTCGCGACGAGGATTACACGTATCGTCTTGCGAAAGAGACTCGCGGAAAGAACCTTGACGCGCATGACAAGGAAGACGGGTTTTTGGTCGATTCGGATGGCGACGAGCAAGCCGACGAAGAAGTCGCGGAGAGACGACGATGACAGCGACGCGTCGGGTGGGTCTGGCTCCGGCGGCGACGGCGACGGCGACAAGGACTCGGGCGATGAGCTGGACACGTCTTTGCTTATCTCGTCGAGTGGCAGGTCTACACGCGGGCGCAAGATTGATTTCACTCAGTTCGGGATGGACAGGCCCGAGGACGACGAGTGAAAGCTTTTTTTTGTTGAGTATTTGACACTGGCAAAACGCGGCAAGGGGAGGAAGGAGTATTAAAGATCTCTTTCAGCTTGTGGCTGGTCCCTTAAATTCTGCGTCCAGATTTTGTCCAAATTTCGCTTGCCTGCGTGAAGTGAGGTGGCACAGCTGGCGAAACCGGCACCACCGTTTTTCGGCTGCAAATCATCGAAGCCCATAACAGTACATGTAGGGGGGCGGCGAAGAAGTCGCGTCGAAGCCTGTTTGATGTTCCAAGTTCAGACACACACACACACACTCAGTCCAGGATCTCGTGGATCTTCTCGTCCTCCATTTCGTCTGCATCCACATTCTTCCTGCGCCGCGCTTTGTCATCCATCTTTGCAGCTGCTTCGCGATCCGCACCTTTACGTACAAAGAGGTCCAGCTTGGTTTGAGACTAAATGCTGGGTCCCGCTGCCGTCGCTGGTCGAAATAAATTGCGTATGCCACGACTGCTGCTGCGATGCAGATTATAATTTGACTGGAAGTTGCTGCCATTATCGTTGTTCTTTTTTTTTTTGTTACTTTATTTCAACAGCTAATGCTTGGATCGGGACACCTGCTTGCACCATTTTATTACGCCGAAATCGCCAATTCTGTTATCAGTCGCGAGCACGCGTCAAAAAATGCAAAGGCGGCCAAATTTGTCTGAACTTTCCCTCCAACCACAATCGCATCCTCAGTGGCCCCTTCTTCAACGGGCGCACTCCGAGCGGCTGCATCTGGTTTCATCTTGAAATCGACCAGATAGTTGTCTTTTTCGACTCGGTACAATTGAACGTCGAGTTTCACAACTTGCTTTCCGGCAGCAACGTGGCGCACTCTGATGAGGAACGGATCTATGCTTTTCCAAGTCATGCCACAGTTCTGGAGTGCTCGGTAGATCTCCAGCATGATATCGAACGGAGGGCTGCGCGATCGGATTCCGAAGTGCCATTTAGACCGAGACTTCTTTTTCACTGGCACATTCGGATCGGGTTCTGTGGCAGATGCTGTGGTTAAAACTACCCCTTTGTCGCATGAAATACAACAAGAAAATTACTTTGAGCAAATCTGGATCCCCGCACTTGAATCGACGTGTTGCGATCCTCCTTCATTGATGCTCGCGACGATATTCCTGACGTTCGCGAAACGCTAGTATTTCTGGAGGATGCACCAGATCCAAAGCTGAATGGTTTGAATCCAGTGGTGGATGGTTGCACTGGCACTAATATTATATCTAATTCTTGAGGAGAAATAACAAAACTACCTGATTTGATAACCAGTTTGTAGTCATACATAAGCTGGTATGCGACCTTTATCTGGTTGTTTGTCGATGCATGCAGCGCGTAGACAATAGCGTCCTGAGAAAAATTCATTTTCTTGGCGAAAAATTCTCGTTAGTATCATCATGAAAAAGTGAATCTCAACCTTTGATATTTCTGCCACAATAGACATGTCTGTTTTTCCCATGCTCACAGCAAGCTTTTTGGCGGATTTCAAGTAATCTGGCAAGTTTACGTTGAACCATTCGTTTTTACGAATTTGCTCGAAAGTAATGCGCTTCAGCGGGTCTACAGTGAGCATTGCAAGCAGAAGCGATCGCGTTGCTGGCGAAAGGTACGAAGGAAGCAAGAACATTCCACTGTTGATTTTCTTGAACAGATTCGGAATGTAGTCGTCGTCAAACGGCAACCGTCCACAGAGCATCACGTACAAAATAACTCCACAACTCCACACATCAATTTCGGGGCCTTCATACAGTCGACCGTTGATAACTTCTGGAGCTGCGTAATTTGGCGATCCGCAACTGCGGCCAAGCAATGAAAAAACATGCCAGAAACAACCAGGGTTTATAACCGCACCTCGTTTTCAAGAAATCACCATCCATCATAAGATTCGATAAGCCAAAGTCACCAATTTTCACTTGGTTCCATTCGTCCAAAAGAACATTTTCCGGCTTCAAATCACGATGGACGATATGATTCAGATGGCAAAACTCGACTGCACAGATCAGTTGCTGGAAGAAACGCCGAGCTTCGTCTTCACCCATTCTCCCACGATCGACAATGTAATTGAACAATTCTCCACCAGCATGTTCAAGAACTAGTACGACATCAGTAGGCGTCGTGATAACTTCGTAAAGCTTAATGATGTGAGGATGACGGAGTTGACGCATGTACTGAATTTCGCGCTTGATTCTGGCAGTCATGTCGAGATTCGCAATCTTGCGGCGATTGACCAACTTAAGGGCAACCTTGTGACCCGTCTGCGAATGGATGGCCACTGTCATGGATATTTTAGCAAAAGAGCAGCCCAACGAGACACGAACACTTCACTTTGCCGAAGGAACCAACGCCGAGGGTTTCCAGCAAGGTGTAGTTGCCGATCTTGATCTGGGTCGTAGCCATGGGTGCTGAGAGAAGGAACAGTGTAGGAGTCAGAAGAAGCAGGAGGAAATGAAGATTGGCGGGGCATCCGAAAGAAGCGGGGAAGGGCTCAGATAAGATCAAGTAAGCTGCCACGAGATGCAGGTGCGGGCGGCTTGGAGGGAGGGACGACGTAGCACCGGGGCGACGGTCGCAGCAGGGGGCGCGATGCGCAACAGAGCCGCGACAAAAGCGCACGCCGCCGCTGGACGTCGCACGCCGTCGCCAGCATCACAGCATCCCTCCGCGACGACCCGCGTCCAGTCCGTTGCTGCTGTCATCAGCGCCGCCACCAGTTTCCAACAAAACACAGCCACAACAACGGCGGCAGCAACTGCAGCTGTGGCCGCGCAACCGCCGCAGGTTGATGATGGCACAGCACGCACACGCACACGGGGACGGGGGCGGGGGCGGGGAGGCCGCGGGCGGCGGGGCACACACAAACTCGGTCAGTTCCAAATCAGATTCGAAAGATGTTCGCCCGCGTGTCGTCTGGTGCGTGTCGCGGACGCGCGCGTCTGCCAGAGCTGTGTCAGTCTGATCGTCCCCCGCCGCAGGTTCCGCCGCCGCCTCGTCAGCAAGGGTCTTCGCCCTGCGCGCCCGCACCTTCGCCACTGCCGGCTACGACTCAACCTACTCCAATATGGCCATCAACAAAAACACCAAAGTCATCTGCCAAGGCTTTACGGGCAAGCAGGTTGGTGTCCGGCGCAGTCTGTCCCGTCCGCGCGTCTGATTCTTTGTTTTTCTCTTTTCCGTCTGTCTCGCTTCCAGGGAACGTTCCACTCGAAGCAAGCTATCGAGTACGGTACGAAGATGGTTGGTGGCGTGTCGCCGACGAAGGCCGGCTCGGAGCACCTGGGCCTTCCCGTGTTTGGGTCCGTCAGAGAAGTACGTAATGTTCCTCCGAAAATCTGTTTTCTGGTTGCACGCACGTGCGCCTGCCGGCAACTCAGACCAAACGTCCCTAACCTTCGCCCCTTTGACACAAAAAGGCCGTTGACAAGACCGGTGCTGATGCGAGTGTGATTTACGTGCCGCCGCCGGGCGCTGGCCAAGCCATTATTGAGGCCATCGAGGCCGAGATTCCGCTTGCCGTCTGCATTACGGAAGGCATTCCTCAGCAAGATATGGTCAAGGTATGGCGTCACGACGCCTGTTTCTTTTTTTTTTTTTTTCGTTTTGCCTTGCGCTTTTTCTGACCTTTCCGTTGCCAGGTCATGAAAGTTCTTCGCTCGCAATATAAGACTCGCTTGATTGGCCCAAACTGCCCTGGTATCATCAAGCCAAATGAATGTAAAATTGGAATTATGCCGGGACACATCCACAGCACGGGCAAGATTGGTGTTGTTTCGCGCTCGGGAACCTTGACGTACGAGGCCGTCGCGCAAACAACCGCCGTCGGTCTGGGTCAATCGCTCTGCATTGGAATCGGCGGTGATCCTTTCAACGGCACAAACTTTATCGATGCATTGAATGTGTTTTTGAATGACCCTCAAACCGAAGGTTCGCTGTTGATTTGTTCTTTTGTTGTTGTTTCTTGCGCTGGCTATTAATATCAATTTCGATAGGAATCATCCTGATTGGTGAGATTGGTGGGTCTGCTGAAGAGGAGGCCGCTGAGTACCTCATTCAACACAATCTGTCACGCGCCGTGCCCAAGCCTGTCGTCTCGTTCATTGCCGGCCGAACCGCGCCGCCGGGCAGACGCATGGGCCACGCGGGTGCCATCATCTCAGGTGGAAAAGGAAAGGCAGAAGACAAGGTTGCCGCGCTTGAGAAGGCAGGTGTACATGTGACCCCGTCCCCCGCGAAGCTTGGCGTCTTCATGCGGGATGCGATGATCGAGGCAGGATTGCACAAATAAGTGCTTGTTATTTTGTTTTTTTGTTTGTTTTCTTTTGCCTAGAATTTTTGTATTCTTGGTTTTTGCCTTCTTCTTTTCTTCTTTCCGTCTTCCGTTTTCCTTTTCGCGTGTGAGTGAAGGCGCGTGTGAGCTGCAAACCAAAGAAAAAGAAAAAAAAAACAGCACCTCATAAAGTGACTTTCTTCGCAATTTTCCAAAACCGTTCGTTGTGGAACGCAACGTGCAGGAGTTGCGAATAAAAACATTTTCTTGCGAGACTTACCGGTGGTAGCATTTCTGGCAGGTGAGTAGTCTCCACGGCTAGCCATTCAATTGGATGCAATTGGTCAACGGGCACAGAGTTATGGAGGAAATCGCAGTTGACAGCAATCGAATACGCATCGTTTTACAAAAAAACAAAGAAAAAGATCATGTTTTGACTCTCACAGTTTTGCTTCATAAACTCCACCACCGAACGGCTGCACGCAGAACACATTTTCGTCAAAAGCGAACTCAAGAACTTCTTCTATGCGGTCCACAAAGCACAGCTCAATGGTCTTGCGGACTTCTTCCGGAATTTCAGCGGCATCCTTGCGATTTTTGGATGGCAGAATGACCCGCTGTATTCCGGAACGATGCGCTGCAAGAATTTTTTCCTTGATTCCTCCAACAGGTTGAACTCGGCCGCGAAGAGTCATTTCTCCGGTCCTACCGCGCCACACAAAAAAGAATCAGGACTTTCTGTGCATCCAAAGCAAGCCTTACATAGCAACGAATTTCCGAACAGGGCGGTTGGTGAACAGAGACACCAGAGCAACAACGATCGTTATTCCTGCACTGCGGTTGACTTGAGTGCAAGTGAAAACAACAGAACTTATGTACCTTGGACCATCCTTTGGAGTTGCTCCATCTGGAAAGTGAATGTGAATGTCACCACCGTCCAAAACGTCTGTGTCGATGCCAAATCTTCCCGAATTCGCTCTCATCCATGTTACCCCAAGCTGCGCGCTTTCTTTGATGACATCCCCGAGCTTCCCTGTCAGCACTAAATTGGACCGCCGATGGGCGTCGGTACTTCCTGAAGGTACTTTGACAGCCTCAATTACAAGCACACCACCATCGCCAGTAGGTGTCCACGCCAGACCCGCTACAACCCCAACGCCTAATTCCCTAATCTCTTCTGTCGAACGGAAGCGAGGAGCACCAAGTATCTCCTCCACCCGGCGAGCATCCACATTACCGTTGAATCCGTCGAGCGCAAACCTCTCACCAGCACGGGAATATGCGACTGCGAGATGACGAGAAACAGCTGCAATGCATCGGTCCAATCCGCGCACGCCACTCTCGCGAGTGTATTCGGTTGCGATTTTCTGTAGTGCTTGATCGGTAATATTGATTTTGTGCGTTTGGAGGACATCCAGCCCGTGAGCCTTGAGCTGCTTTGGAACCAAATGGGATCGCGCAATTTCAAGCTTTTCAGGAAATGTGTAGCTAGGCAACTGAATTACTTCCTGAAAAAGAAAAAGTCATAAAACCTTCGCTGCCACAATTCATCAAACCATGCGGTCAAGCAGCGGCGCTGAAATAGTGTCTGCATCATTTGCAGTGGCAATAAAAAGTACTTTTGACAAATCGAAAGAGACATTCAAGTAATGGTCGGTGAATGTTGAATTTTGTTCCGGATCCAACACTTCGAGCAATGCAGCCGATGGATCGCCACGATTATCTCGTGTCAGCTTGTCGATCTCGTCCAAAAGGATAACAGGGTCGTTTGAGCCGCATTTTTTGAGTCCTTGAACAATCAGTCCCGGGAGCGCCCCGATGTAGGTTCTGCGATGGCCGCGAATTTCAGCTTCATCACGGACCCCGCCAAGAGAAATACGATGAAATTTCCGACCAAGTGCTGTGGCAATCGACTTTCCCAAACTGGTTTTGCCGACGCCTGGTGGACTACCAGAAATTCAATAAAAAGTGAGATGCATGTTTAAACCTCACCCAAGTAAGCAAAGAATAGGACCCTTCAGATCGCGCTTAAGTTTTCCCACAGCTAGGTACTCCAAGATCCGTTTTTTCACGCCATCCATTCCGTAATGATCAGCATCCAATTGCATTCGTGCTTTCTCAATATCAATATCATCGCTTCCAGTTCGAATATTCCACGGCATCTCGCTCATCCACTCAAGATAACTGCGAATGACTTGGTGTTCAGGCATTTGTGTCGGCATTCTTGCCATTCTGCCCAATTCCCGGGACACGATTTTTGCCGCATCTTCCGGCAGCTGCAGAGAATCCAGCTTCGATTTTAATGCCGCAAGATCAGGGTCACTTTCCGAGTTTCCAGATCCGCTATCGCTTTCGCCAAGCTCCTTTTTGATCGCTTCGAGCTTTTACACGAGCAGAATTAGAAGAAGGCTCAAATTCCAACACATCACCAACCTGCTGTCTCAATATGAATTCCCTCTGCTGCTTTCCTAGGTTGTTTTCGACCGTAGTTTGGATTTTCTGCGAAATCTTAAGCACCTGAATCTGCCTGATTACGAGTTCAACCACGCGTGTCACCCGTTTAACGGTATCGACACAAGCAAGCAAATCAAGCTTTTCTTCTTGCGACAAGTCAATCATGCTAGCTAGCAAATCGGCGAGAAGGTGCGTTGGTGCATCTGCAATTGTCTGTTTCAAATGAGCAAGCGCTTGCGCCGGAAGTTGCAACTGTGAGAGGAGCTCGGTGAGTTCTAGACCGGCAGTGCGAAGTGCGTTCGAAAGTGTGGTCATCTCTGATGATCGTATTTCTGAAAACAGAGTGAGTTGACGAATCAAAAGTGGTGCAATCACATGGGGCGCGCCAACCTTTCTCGACAAACACAGTCACAGCAACGTTCAGAACTGGATCTGCTCGTAGAGCCTTATCGATGCGTATGCGATGTACACCTGTTCTTGCTTGTCAGGCCAAGTCTTGTGCCTTCGAAATCAAAGAACCTTCCAGAGCCACGAGGTACACCAGCTTTTCCCGAGCGCTCTGCTGCAGCCGCCGGAAAGATACAATGCGCGCAGCAACACCATAGCCGAAAAGCTCTGCGGGATCGGCCCCGAAGTCGCCCAGGCCGATGTCCTTCTGATCTTTCTTTTCCTTGGGTTCCTTTTGCTGACGCGAGTTGGCGCGGTCAGCCTTCCCGGTAGTAGCAGGTTTCTCAGGGTCTTCGGCATTCTCAGCCGTGACCGGAACGCAGGCAACCAGAACTCCCGGGCCGGAACCCGCGCGTTCTCGCGAGTGGCGCTCCCCAATCTGTTCCATAAGAGCAGCAGCGCGCGTGCCTGAGGTGGTTTTGATTTGCATCCTAAGTACCAAGCCGGGGAAGAGCACGCGCCCGTTGCGGAGGGGCAGAAGCGGCAGCGTCTGTGGGTGTTCGCTCATTACGGTCATTTCTGTTCAACAGTTCGATGCGAATTTGTCCATTCAAAAACCACATTTGAAAGCAATTTTTTTAATTGCGGTAACCTCACGGCTTTCTTGCAAGACAAATTGCAGTTTAAATGCTTCTATGTTGGAGTGTACTATTGCGGAAGGGATTTTGTAATTTTACCTGTAAATTCTAATTTTGGCGACTTCTCTTGTGAGACCTTTCCAATACTCCTAGACCTCAAATTGTGGTTTTTTATGGCTTGTTATCTCAGGTTCTGCAACAGTGTCCGAATCCGAAGTGTTTCGGCAGTCATAATTTCTCGCCAGTTTTCAGGGGAAAAAAAACAATACAACAATGGAACGTATCTTTTGCATCACGAGCGTTGCAGCTTGCACAACTGGGATCATCACAAATACCGTTGCTATTCTACCCAATCTCCGCCATCTTCCACAACTTCATCAAACATCCTTTTTATATGTCCTGCTAATGATTTCCGACAGTTTTGGCTTATGGTGCTCTCTTGCGGTTGGAATCATCAATCTTTCAGCAGCCAATTACGAATCCGAAGTGCCGACTCCGTTATCTTGCCAACTTTTTGGGGTATTAACGTTGTTCGGAAATGGCGCTACCACGCTTTTATGCGCCGGTTTGACATATCTACGCTACATAGTCATTGTTAACAAGGGCAAAACCGGAAAATATCACACTGCGGCGATTGTGTTTTTGAGTTTCACCGTTCCGTTCATTTTTGCGCTGCTGCCTTACTTCGCTGGTCGAGGCGATCAAGTTTACATTCTCCGCCCAAGCCAAACATACTGCTGTCCAAACTGGTCTGGGGAACTCGAAATATCTGCCGCTTGTTTCGTCATAGTTGGGAGCAACTTTTGTTTCCTGACATTTGCGTACTCGAGAATATACCGCGTCATTTTGAATACGCGGATGGAAAATGCTAGCGCAAGAAACTTACCAGATTTGCACTATTCTTCCACGAACCAGGTTTCGAAGACCGACATTCTTCATCTCGAAGGCTTTGCAAACGACTCAAACCAAATAAAGACCCAGCAACTTAAGCTGCTCTTTCAGACTGTAATCATAGTTCTTGTATTTATCACAGGATGGACACCTTTTGCCACAAGTTGAGTTTTCTTTCTGTTTTTTTTTGTTTGTTCTTGAATATCAGCACTGAACGGCTTTTTTGGCAGTGGATTTTTTTGAAATTGTGACAAAAACGCAGGCGTCAAAAGTTTGGGACTTTCTTAGCGCTTTGTGGTGTATGATAGCATCTACTGTGAACCCTGTTATGGTCCTGGTTTTTGATACCAATCTTCGAAAGAATGTTTTCGGCCAACAAAAGCACTTATGCTTGCAGACGTAGAAACGATCACACCAAATTACAGGCAGTCATTCTCCAGTCATTCTCACAGGCCTTGATGCAGTATGAGCCAAACATTGTTAAATTGATTTGTCAAATGAACTTGATAAGTGGCTTCGTGGCAATTGTATTAGAGGAGTTTTATTTTGGAGGAACTGTGCATGGAAACACTATACAAGGATGAGACACGGAAAACATTGCGTTTTTCTTAATATGAAAGTTTTGATGCAATACTGAAAAACCAGTAGTCTGTAAATAGCTAAGAATGTTGATGTCGTAAGGCATAACCATAAATCTCCGCTTCCTGTCCTTCTGTCACCCAAGAAGCATTAATTTCAGAGATTTTGAAAAAACTTCGACAGTATCTTATGAAGACTTTTGCCAAATCCACTTTGTGATTCACTCACATTGATGCTAGATAAGCTTATAAATGCGTTTTTAAGATCTTTTGATAAAGTGACAAATTTTTCACAGATGAGTTCCTGGCCTGCCACGTGCGCCAGACATGGAGTCAGAAGAAACAAGGGCGACAACTTGTTCATCATCTGAAGTCCTTTTTGAGGGATTCCTGAACTCTCCAAAGTGAATCTCGCTCCTGCATTCATCTGGGCTATCATTAGTGGGAGATAATGCAGCCGAATTTTTCGTTTTTCAAATTAACAATCAATTCTTAAAAAAAGTATTGCATGCTGGTTTTGCATCCAGATGACTTAACCCTGTAATAGGCAGCCATTCAGCATGCATTTCATTCCGTTTTGTAAGGCCCCCCCCCCTCTGAGTTTTTGTGCAAGGAGCAGCAGTACCACCACAGCGTGTACGCAATTCGGGCAGCGGCGGCCTCAGCTACGGTGAAGTTGCAGTAAAGTTGCAGTGACGGTGCAGATGGCGCAGTGAAGTGAAGTGAAGTGAAGCAGCAGTGGCTGATTGGGGCGTGGATCTTGACAAAATGTTCTTTCCTTTTTCACACAATCGCAAATGGCCGCACCTGCCAAACAGAAGGACTCGTTCTACGTCGCGCTCGCGAAGGACTTTGCCGCCGGCGGCGTCTCCGGCGCTGTGTCCAAGACCATCACCGCCCCCATCGAGCGTGTGAAGCTTGTCATCCAGACCCAGGACGCAAACCCAAAGGTACCGTGTCACCTTGTTTCTCTCTTTTTTTTCATGCCTTGGCTTCTGACTGTTTCCGCGCGCACTTGCTACTGGCGCTTCCGCCACCTCCCAGATCATCTCCGGTGAAGTGCCCAGATACACCGGAATTGGCAACGCCTTCACCCGCATTGCCCGTGAGCAGGGTGTCGCCGCCTTCTGGCGCGGAAACTTCACCAATTGCGTGCGTTACTTCCCCACCCAGGCCATCAACCTGGCTTCCAAAGACTTCTTCAAGGGATTGTTCCCCAAATACAACCCCAAGACCGAGTTCTGGCCCTTCTTTGGCGCAAACATGGCGTCTGGTGGTGCGGCTGGTGCTTTCTCGCTTGCATTTGTGTACCCGCTCGACTACGCCCGTACCCGTCTTGCCTCTGGTGCGTTTTCTTGAAGTTTTTGCGGTTGTATTTTGATTTTTGACGTTTTTCCATTTTATGAAAACCTTCTAGATGTCGGCTCTGGCAAGCGTCAGTTCGCTGGTTTGTGGGACTGTTTGGTCAAGACGGCCCGCGGCCCCAAAGGATTCTTGTCGCTCTACCAAGGCTTCGGTATTTCCGTCGCCGGTATCATCCCGTACCGTGGCGTGCAGTTCGGCCTGAACGACACCATCAAGGGCCTGAACCCCTGGGACAAGGACACCACCTTCGTCGGCATTGCTTCCAAGTGGGCGGGTGCTCAATTCTCCGTCATCATGTCTGGTTACGTCACCTACCCCTTTGACACCGTCCGTCGTCGTCTGCAAATGCAAGCCGAGAAGCCTGAGGCCGAGCGCATCTACAAAGGCCCCATCCACTGCTTCAACAAGATTGTTAAGGACGAAGGTGCGAAGGCGCTGTTCAAGGGTGCTGGTGCCAACATCTTGCGTGGAACTGGTGCCGCCCTTGTGCTTGTGCTCTACGGTGAAATTCAGGCTTACATGAAGCAGTGAGCAATCGACACCACAGCACAATTTTTCTTTTGGAACTCTTTCTGCCGTTTCTGTCCGTTGTGGGTGCTATTGCGCAATAAGTTTCGACATTTGTTGCCAATTGTTTTGTTAAATGTTGCCTGATTTTCACTACGAGACTGGTTCGCTCTGGACTGTTCTGTGGATATACTCGTCCACTGATTCCCAGCAGATGTTCTCTCGCATCCGCGACACTTGCGAATCCACGTGATCTGATGCTACTCTCAGCTCACATCACCCGCAAATTTGTTGATCAAACAGGCAAAGCAGTCGCCCATCATCAGGCAGGTGCATAAGGGACCAACTTCAATAAGAACAGCATGCGTACGCAATACGTACGCTCGCAGTCCAGCTATCAGTCGTACAACCGCAAAGGCACTCTTGGCAAGCAGCGGGCGACAGTCTGTGATTTAGCCGGTAAACACATCCTGGCGGCGCTGCACAGGCGCTTGGCCCTAGCTCGGCGCTGGGAGGCGGGCAGAAAGCACGGTGGAAAATATCGAAGGCAGGTAGGTACACGGTGATCGCCACGGAGAGCACAGTTGGTGTGATGAGCGAGAAGAGGACAGAATTTTTTATGTTAAACTGCTATTTCAACTTAATGTGGGTAACGCTTGCGAACTTTCTTCAACAAGCTCCGCCGTGAGCAGATTCTTGATCTGCGGAAATGACACGCGTTCTTCGAGTTGGTTCTGGTTTGAGATGATTGGGTCAACGGTGTGTTTTGCCACCGAATGAAGTACACACCTGTGCCCAAACAAGCATCTTCAGCAACATGGGTAGTTTCGGCGTCCGTTCTTGGCTTTGGGACTTCAGAATCGCCGCATTCAATTCTCCGGCAACTTTTAGACGCTGGCTGTACTCCAGCAGGCTCGCGACTGGTGACGGGGCGGGCCCACTGGCGGGATTCGTCTTTTGCTGCTGCAACGCAGAAATGTCGAACGCGAGGAGCGACATTGTTTGTTCCAGCTCTTCCAGGAATTCGGGCTGAAAAGAAAGGGCGCGAGAGCACGCGCAAGTGAGGAAAACGCGACACGTCTAAACACAGCAACTTGCATTTTCTTCCCCGCGCACGGCTAGTTCTTCTTGCGCGAAGTCGAGCGCCGCGCTGATGTTTCCAGCACGAATCAGCTCAATCAGCTTCTGCTGCTGAAGATGAAAGCAGAGGGCCGGGTTCGTGTCGAGGATCTGTTGTTTGCAGAAACAAGGCACTGACTCGCACGCACCCCATCGGGTGCCGTAACACCAAAAAAGCAAAGAAAAGATACCTCTGGATCCAAATCGTTCACGCGCGATATCGCTTCGTCAATTCGGCCTTCCTGCACGGCAGTCCGGATCAACAGCCGCTCCTCGATACCCTCCAGATTCACGTTCGGTGCTATACCGCTCTCCTGGCTGAACTTCTCGACCGCGTCCTTGTATCCTTCGATGACGAGGTAGTTCATCACGAGCTTATTGAGATCGCTGGATGTGTTGTTAGTGTTTTTTCTCGATGGAATCGCCTCTGAGAGCGACGGAGAGGCGTGAAGTAGCGAGAGCAAATGAGTCTGATCATACCGCTTGTTTATCTTCACTTCGGCAAGTTTGGCTTCCCACTCGTCGCGTGAGATTGTCTGTGCGGCGAAAGGGAGGAGTGGTTAGTGCATGCCAAATGCCGACAAGGGACACTTGGCGCCAGACCTTCTTCGCGGGAGGAGCGGCAGTCTGCAACTGCGGCTGTGACGAGGACTGTGCAAGGGGTGGGGGTGCGTCAGAGTCAGTTGGGCCGGGGGAGACCGACAGACCATCGCGTCAGAGTTGCGCCCAAATATTGTCGCGCAACTCGAGTAACCCAACCTTGCATGAACAACCTGTCACCACTTCACGCACGCAAAGGCGCAGCGCCGCTTCCGACTTTCGTATCCCTCTTCAGCGCTCCATAACATCCTCGTCATCGTAATTTTAAAGAAAACGTCTTCCCGCAGACCAGGATCATAACTCAGGCAAACGGAACAATTGCTGAAAACTACCAGTAAAGATAAAGCTTCAACTCTGTCAAGAACGGTGAAGACTTAGCAATGGGCAGATTTGATAAGATAAGGCATTGATGCTGTTTGTTGTTTGCAAAAAGCAAGCCCAATTATTGGAAAATGATTATGGACTTGCTTTCTAATCATGGCAAGGTCACAGGCTGGACTTATAATTTTGCTGCAGCAGGCTGAAATAAAAAAATTAAAAGTTGAATATCCTGATCTCAATTGCTTCATTCATAAACCTTCCTTAAATATTCATTTTGATCTTAATTGTCAGCAAACTGATGTCTGTTAAATCACAACATGTGCTGAGTTGCAAATAAGCTCCTTGCAACTTTTTGACCACACTGATTTTGTGACCTGTGGAATCTGTCAAATTACAGCAACAACAGTGTGATGGAATTCACTGGCAGTAGAGAGGAGATGGGAAGTTTATTGTCAGGACAAATTATGCATCCTGGATGATGAGCTTGGAAAAGTTGATGGTTCCCTACAAAAACAGATATTCCCCCCCAAGTCTTCAAGTCAGCATCTACTTTTCATTGATGTTAGGCAGTTGGCACACATTTTGATTCACACATTTCAAAACATAATTCTGTCAGCAACAACTGTCAAACAATTGCCTAGTGGAAATTTACACAATCAAGAACTGGATAAAAGCACTAAGCATCATGCATTCATTTAGAATGCAGTGACACACACTGCCTACCCCGAAATTGCTTCATTGTTAGTATAAGGTCCACACATTCAGAGTAAGAGAAAGGGCTCAAGATGCAAAGTTGGGTATTTATTATTTAAGCTAATGCGTTGATGTCCCATGATGAACAGATACCCGCGTCTCATTGGGCAAAAACACAGTAAAAAAAAACACCCCCGAGTTCCAAAACCCGGACAATGCGAATGATATAGAAACAATCAGCATCAGCCAGCTCGGCACTGGCTGTCCCGCCATGTCCAGCACGCGAACAATTGTTGAAGGGAGCCACGTCACGAAAAACCCAAATATCAGCATCCCGCTCTTCACAAAGAGCTTGTGATTACTCCTCCTTACGCTTCTTTCTGCATAATTTTCCGCGCCAGCTATTCTGGAGGTCACTGATAATTTAGCTACTTGCGCGTATTGGATCAGTATCTTGTGGATATGTGTCACTGTTAGTCCGTATGTGGTCGTCGTCATTGCAAATTGAATCCAAAGAGGAATATAAAACATGTCTACTCGCAAATCTAGGTAAGCCGGAGAAATCCAGCACTCAAACGTCGCGTCGCCAAAAATAGTTCCTCGTTGCCATGCCGCCTGCAAACCAAATAGCCCGCATACTGACACGAGCGGTATTCCCCAGCCGTACAGGTAAAAATACAATTTTAACTTGTTGGCTTGATCATCTGAATAGGCAATAGTCACGTAGCACAATAACGACACCAAGAAAGACCACGTGGAGGTAGACAGGAGCGAATATTGCATGATGGCACCAAGCACGGTGCACAGATCCGGATTGGTAACCGAAATGTCGCTGCCGACTGTGAATATTATAGAAGTGATAATATCGCTAACAGCCAGAAACTCTTGAAAGTGGTTGATGTTGTTGCCTTGCAGCCGTTTGATGGTTCGCACGCAAAATATGAGGGCACAGTTGGTTGCAATAGAAACTGGACAGAAGACGCGAATTATCAGTTGTGTCACATTGTTGGACATTGAGAATTTATTGAGGGGTAAATCTCATCAGAGACTCCCAAGATTGTAGCGACCCTCGTGTCATCCCGTTTGACTTTGGGATCGTGTCTTCTTCGCCGCCTTTGGCTACGATCCGGACGGAATACAGCCCGGTGTAAACAGTCAGGATGCAAGCACCCCTTTCACGCCCGGCGTGACGGGGATCGATGTCAGGAAGTAATAGGATGGTGACGATGTCTCGATGGGCATGGCCACGAACTCGACACTCTGACGGCGTCAAGCAGACTCCTTCACGATCGAAACATCAAGCTGGCGCAATTCTTCACCATGCAATCGCAGAAGCAGTGCGCCGGCATATTTGCAGCCTGGTGTTTGTCCTTTTACGGTCGGGCACTACAAACAGATCCGACTCCCATTGCTACAGCGCGGTTGTCATGTCATGTTAATTTGATTTTGGGTGTTCGTTCTTGTTGGTTTTCAGCAAGGTGCTTTTGACCTTCAGAATAAACTGCTAAAATTGTCAAACATTTCTTTGAATTTCGTGCCAAGAACAGCATTGTCGATTTCAGTGCCTCGTTTAACATACTGCTGTCCAAATACCATCGACTTGTTACAACAGAATTTGAACCAGTGAAGATACGTAAAAGTTATCGGCAAATGTCCGTTGCACATCTGCTGCATCCGGTATATAACCGCCCCATGATCCAGATTCATCAAATTAGGCACTCAATAATAAGGAAGCACAGGGGAATCCGAAATTCATGCAGTTCTTCATCTTTGTACTTTCATTGCTTTCTGGAGCTTAGGTGAGTTGGGGTCTTCCGGTACTTCCTCGTCTACCGGTGCTCACGCATATCCCTCAATACCAGGCTCTTAAACATTAATTTTTGAAATTGAGCGAGATATTTCGAAGATAAGCAATTAATCTGCTAAATGCAAGATATTGCCTGATCTACGATCTAGTCCCAGAAGCTGGATCTCGGGTACAAGCCAAATAGTGTCCAAGCAAATACCGGACCCATATTTGGATGGATATATTGGATACGCACTGGACGCGCCATATTGGAATGTTTGCTGAATTTTACACTTGGCGGAGTATCAGATACCGTCTGGTAGATCCACCACAAGATCTAGAGCACGTGTGCATACATCTAGCTCCAATGGTCTAGTATGCAGCTGTTTGAAGCGTCAAGGGAATGCTGGCCAATCGCATTCAGCACTGCCAGGAGGCAAAATGCTTAAACATGGAAAGAACTGCCAACTTCGCATCAACGCTGAAAGGCAGTCACCACACACGCCGCAAGAAGCGCGGAAACTGAGTTCAGGAAACAGCCATGTGTTCGCGGCAATCTTTGTGCAGTGGCGGAAAGTCTGTTTTTGACAGTATTTGGAAGACGCTCAATCAACCACAACAAATGAATCTGCGCCGTCGAATCCGTCCACGTCCGGCCCGACCGCGCCATTCGTTACGTCCTTAAAATCCGTGACTGAAGCGCGCACAACGTCTTCAGTTGGATCGAATCGGAGCAGACGCCGTTTTGACCGTTCTTCTCGACTCTGGCCTGCTTGCGGCTGCGTGTGGTGGATTACTGGTCGTGCTGTACGTGATCCATAGTTGTACTGGCATCAGCTGTTAGCAATCATTCAAGGACGCCGACAATCAGCCACCTTTTCAAGGCCGTCTCCTTTCCCTCTCCGCGCATCACGCTCAATCATGTCTCGACGCTCACGTTCCAGCTGGTCTAGCAGTTTGCTCTCCAGCCGCGAAGATGACCGTTTTTGATATTGCTGTTGTATTCGAAGCGATTCCCGTTCTTGCTCAATCAGCCGTTGGCGGTTTCGCTCTTCTTCTTCTCGCTTCCGTTGCCTCTCATTCTCGTCGCGCTCCTGTGGGGACATTTTGCCGCTCGTCAAAAAAAAAAAAAAAAAGTGCAAGTGGGACACATACCTCGAACGCAGCTAAAACCTGTGGACCGATCCCCGTAGTCAGAGATTGATACAATGCGCGCTCATAGCGGCTTTTTGATCCTTTGAATTGTGTTGGAAACTCAATCCAGTCTTCCCTTGTGCGGCACACAAGCTCCCAGGCGTGTGCGCTTCCATTTTCGGTTGCGTCGCCTTGACCGTTCGAGCTGCCGTCCCGCTCCCGGTAGAGCCTGTTGTCGTCGAAGAGCCAGTACGTCCACCCGCGCGCGTCCCACCCGATCGGCTCGACGCGCCACAGACACGCGTCGTCAGCATCTCTGACGGCCGCACGCTCGCGGAAGCGTTCGGGGTTGTCAAACTGCCAGTCCGTCAGTGCTTTGAGGATCGCCACGCGTGACTTCACGTTAATATCGCGGTACAACGCGCCCTCAGGATACAGCGACGCGAGCGCTGGCTGTCGCCGTTTTTCGCATTCTTTGCGGAACCATAAGGGCCAGGAATCCGGTCTGCGGGGATTTTGATATTTCATTCATTTGTCTAAGTAGCTCCAGGGTCGCATTTCGCTTACGTGACAAATCGATTGTAAGTTGATATTCTCAGAAGTTTCACATGAATCGCAGTTAGCATTTCGGACGGTTCGGATGTTATCAGCGCATCTTCCAAGTCCTTGAAACAAAGCGCGTTGAGCCTATGCGGGTGGGGATAGACATCAATGCGTACCTCTGTGCTCCGGAACGGGGTGTCGACAGCATCGGCGAACATGGTGAGGAACTGAGCAAGGGCAGCGAACTCCCAGCTCCGTCGCAGCAACTCGAGCCTGGAGTCAGAATCGCCATCGGGGAAGCTGACAGAGCCATCGGGATGAATAGAGGGGGTTGTAGTCGCATCCAGCGGAGTATCCGGCACAAGGAGACCCGGCACGCTGTCAAACGTCAAGCGCTCCATTGTCATCACAACTCAATGTTCACTTCTTTCCCTTTTTCTTGCCCACAACCACGAAACCGCCCGCGCCCCCCTCGCCACTCGCTTTGCCCACAATGCCGCTACTACTTGCCGCCCACGCCGCGGGGTCATTCAACGCGTCCGCCTTGCGTCTACGAACAAACTCATCTGCAAACTTGATGGGGTCAATCGCCGTCAGACCACCCAGAGTGTCATCGCAAATCATGGATATCGTGTGAGTTTCGTTCGTTGGGACCGTGAGCAGAATTTGGATGAAATCATCGACTTGTTACATTTTCTTAGCTTCATAACGAATGCCACAGACAACAAACCTTGAACTCCAGCAGTGGTGCTCCGCCCCAAAGGCGACAATGCCTGTCTTAACCATTGCAAGAAACCAGGAGATACGCCATTCAGAGCCGAATTTTCAGCTGCAGGGCGACTGGTGGCAGGGACAGAAGATGTTGCAACGGTACGAACTGCAGCTTTTGGAACAGCGGCGGCAGAAGGATAACTTCCAACTACAGGGTTCACGGAAGTTGCGGTTGGCGTCCCTTGCGCACGCTTACTTCCAGTAGCACCCACCACAGTCCATCCCGCAGGCGGCTTTGCTGGTGAAATTACTGACGCGGTTTCTGACGGGGTGATCGAATCCGCATATCTTTTCCCAGCGGCGCCGCTGTTCGCATTTCCGGCAGCGCTGGCTTCGTCAGTTACTTTCTTTTTCGTCTCCTCTTCCTTCATGATTTCAGCAAGTGACTTCTTTTTCGTCCGTCCCGAACTCCAAACCGTGCCGCCAGCACTAACAACCGCATTGGTAGCTTTAATTTCCGCCAAAGCCTGCGCTTCGGCCATGATTTTCATGTGAGCCTTGCGTGCATTCTCGCGCTCCCTCTGTTCTGCCTCGCGCTGCTCCATCTCTTGTACTTCTTTCAAGCTCATTTTCTGCACGCTAGGTTTTGCAGGGGATACGCCAGCCCATGGTGCCGGTGCCGAACTAGAAACTGCTGGTGCGGAAAATGCAGATACTGAAGTGGGTGTTGCAGGCACAGAAGCTTTGGCATTCACAGCCTGCTGCGACGGCTCTGTTGGCACTGCAACTGGTGTGACTTGCTTTTTGACATTTTGGCCCGACTTTTTCGTTTTCAATTTGGCGTCAGTCACAACCTCTGGACGTTTCGGAGAAGGCTCCCTGACGGCCGTAATCGGAGAAGGTTCTCGCGACGGTGAAGGCTTACGAACTGGGGATGGATCGCGAGCTTGAGCTTTCTTCGGAGACGGCGGAAGTTCCTGTTCGACAACTTTTGTTGGTTGAGGCTCCACAGGCAACGCCATAATCGACTCTCCATCGCCCAACATGTCCACTGAGGGCAACACTTGCGGTGGGCCAGTATTAACTACCCAATCGTTGTTTCTGGGAATCCCCGAATCAAAAACACCGGAACCAAACTGTGGATTCGATTGGTCATTAAACTGAGTAAAAGACGGTTGTGGCGGCGGAATTATCCTGGACGTAATTGGATTATATGCAGGTTGGTACTGCTGTTGCTGTCGGATTAAGTCAGGAATATGCTGTCCGAATGTGCTGGGTCCCCGAGTCAACCCAAAATTGCTACTTTCTGCTGGACTGCCCCACGCTTGGGGAACGGCAGGTTCGATGCCTCCGAAAATTATATCACGCCTGAATTCGTTGCCGTAAAGCGGTGCAGCAGGTGCAGGATTGAACCTATTGGCTGCAGTGGTCGGTTGATTCAAAGGCGCTCCGCCAAATGGGTTATAGCCGTTCGTTTCTGTCAAGCCGTTTCCCCCCACCATACTAGGTAGCCTAGAACTAACATGAGGCGCAGGCAATACGGAGCGTTCTGTTTCATCAGAATTGACAAAAGGGCGATCATGGCCAAATCTAAGTAGCAAATTCGCCAGGGGCTCGAAAGCAAGATCCTGCTCTCTTTTGATTGGCAAATCCTCGGAGAAGAAATTTTTGCTGAACCAATCTTGCATTTGTTCAGTGCTGAATGGTCCTGGAAACAGGTATGAGTTTAGCACAAAAAAAACCCCCCGAAAAAAACCTTGAATTGTTCCCATTGGATCTTTGTAAAACCAATTTGAAGACACTACGCGCACTGGCGCCTGTATATCCGTGAATGATCCCATGGGAACAGGTGCCGGCGCCCCCAAAATGCTTTGCTTCAAAAATGAACTTGCTGGAGAACTCGATAAATTTGAGGTTATGTTCATTGAGTTGAAAACATCAGCGATATTTGGGTCGAATATTGATGATGGATGGCGAGATGGAGAAGAGAATTCCAGAGGTTTATCCGGAACGAAGTTCGTGGCTTTGGCAGCTACTGGTAGATGATTTTCCGATACTGAGGTGAGTGGATCAGACACTAGCGCAGTTGAATCAACAGCAGCTTTTTCTACAGAAGCGACCACGCGGACAGGTTCGGGGACAGGCTAACATGGACGTCTTAATAAAGGAAGCAACCATAAAAAAAAAAAAGGAAAAGAAAACCGTGGGGGATGCTGATGACACATTCAACACAGCCGTTTGCTTCTCAGGGGACTCATAATCTTCGGCTTTACGATCTTTTCAAAATTAAAAAGAAATGTCAAGAGCTTAATCTCGCAATGGCAAGCGTACCAATTCGCTCCGAGTTGTGACCTTGATCGAAAAACAGATTCTAAATCGTGTAACGCGCTAGTGTGAATAAACTTACGTCTGCCTCCACTGAATCCACCTCGCCCACCTCGGCTGGACACATTCGTCCCACTGTTGTGACGATGAAAAGATTTTGCAGGAGAATTCGAGTCGTCCACATTATTGCGCGAGCCGTAGTTTCTTCTAGTAGAGATGTCGCTGTGGACAGCACCGAGCGCCAAGATCTGGGAGAATGGAGTCGGATGCAAAAGAAAAACGAAGAGAACAAAGTACCTTTTTCTCGAGGTCAGAAAGAGGCAGATTTGCCACAGGGTCCAAGGCGGTCTGGACGAAGATGGGCAGGGACTGGTCTAGGTCGGCAGGCGGGTCGAGAAGACAGTCGTGGAAGCGAGCAAGAAGCACCTCGCGCGTGTACCTGGCGACGGCAGTTGCGTGGGCGTGGGCGGGTGCGTGGAGCGCGGTCCTTGCTCGAACTATCAGCGGCGGCGCGATAAACGCATGATGCAAACCACTTGTCGGTAGCTGTGGCGGGCACGGACATTCAGGTTTCTTGTTCAAGACTTCTGCGGCTGCAACGGAACTGCTTGGACACTTTAACAAGGCGGAATCACCCGCTGTGTTGACCTGTTTGAGATCATGGACAGCTTATGCAGTCTTATCCACAGTGCCGCGCCATGTATGTGTTTGGTGTCCGCACTGCTTGCTCTGGATTCGTGCCCTACCCCAATCGGGCGCTGCATGTTCCAGCTCCGTGTCCGACACAGCCGGCGCAGTCTCCCCAAGAAAAATGCAGTCACGCGCGAGCAAAAAAGTCGCCTTCGTTGTCTGCCAATTTGGTGAAGCGCGATTTAATATCACCCCGCCGGATCGCCTTCATAATTCACATAGTTTTTCCTTTTTCCAATAATACTTTGAGTGCACAAGCATTGTTCAATGGCTTTATTCCACGCCACCGCAATGATTCAACGATACGACAATTAAAGTTTCGCTTTTGGCGGCGGAACCGTCGCCTGGAACACAACCTTCATCTCCCGCAGCGCCTCCAGGAGATGGAAACGCATTTCCTCGTTTTTGAGCTTTTGGGACACTAAGTTGAACTGAAGGACGTCGTTGTTGACCATGTAGGCGCATCCATAACCGTCTGCAACCACTTCGCCCCATCCGTATCCGTTGTAATATTCGCTGGATATCTGAGAAGTCGACAGGTTCCAGTGACAAGAGAGCGCGTAAGATGGATCGGTGAAAATGCTGGGCTTCTCCTCCCCTTCTTTGATGAGCAATCTCAATCCAAGCAAATGTCTGTCCACACCCTTCCCTTCCACAGCTTTGGCCATGTACGACGACTGCGATGCAATAGCCTTTCTCCCCAGCTCTCCCTTCTCCTTAACACTCAAATCCGTGTCTTGCATCGCCTTGACCCACGCAACGCTCTCAATAGATACGCTGCGGCCGGTTTCAGTGCGTCCATATGCGTACTTCTTCGTTTGCGCACTCTCGTACGTAGCACAACACCTTCCGTAAGTCTTGTAGTAGGCAAGCTGGATCGCCATCTGCGCGTACGCGTCAGGTGAGCATCCAAGCTTCTTGATGGCGTTCTTGCCGTAGCCATCAAATACGACTACGGTAAGTTCGTGACGCGCGACGAGCTCGTTAAACTTTTTCTCGGCGATCACGATTTCGTTGGCAAGATGGGCGGACAGCTTGAAAGAAAGCTTCTCTGGAGGCGTCAGACGCTCGAAGTTGGATGGAGGTACCCCATGGTTGATTGTGCCATTCGCAAGTCCCTCGAGAACAAAATCGCACATCCGGTTCAGGGGTGTCGCGTCCATCATGGAGTGTTCTCCATTGAATCCAGCAACGCCATTGTCGAAAACAATGAACTGAAACGATTTGTCAAAGAAGCGGTTCTTGCCGTCACCAACCCAGCAGCTTTTCGATCTCTGAACGAAAACTGAGACCGAATGAACGTTTTTATCGCTATACCTGTTCATAAGTCACAGGCTTGGTGTCATCCAAGCAGACAACAAAAGCCGCAGTTTCAATTTTGTCCAATGACGCCTTGTTGATAGGGGACTTGATCAGCTCATCGCGGATCTGTAACAAAAAGCATCCCTCAAAATCTATTCATGTTTGGCAGTTACCTTTGCCCAAGAGTCGCGATCTTGAGTCGTCAAAGACCCAATTGCAATGTCCTTCGAGGTACCCGCAAGCTCATAAATCTTCAGCAATTGCTTTTCAATTTCTGCCGTCGACAATTGTCGCCCTTTGACAACGATATCAAGCACAAAAAATTTGTTGTGCCTCATCACAATCACATGATTGTTGGTGTTTGGGTCCGAGTTTCGGGTGATATCCTCTGGGATCTTTGGAATTCGAGTAGAATTGAACAGGAACCTTACAGGGCGAAAAATAAGTTTTTCACAAAGTGCACAAAATTAGTCATACCTGTATTGGTGAGAGCACAGTGGGCCACCCCTTGCCATGTCAGGCGCAAGTTCCTCTCTTTTCGAATAGAAGATTAAAAGCAGCCGGGCACAATATCAAGACAGCAAACTTACGTCACAATCTGTCTGCGAAATTCAAACGCGCCGGTAATCATTTCGGCCGCACGAAGAGCAGGATTGTTGCGGTACTTTTTGTAATCAACAAAGGTGAAGAAGTAGTTGACCCAAACAACAACAGGATCTCGGTAACCCATGTACGAGTAAGAATTCCACCAGTCAATCAACCAACTCGTTGACACGGAATTGTCCCTGTCAATTAAACGCTTCTGGAGCTCTTCGCCTCTGCCGCCGGGCTTGAGGAACTCCTGAACCGCCGCCGTGGTCTTGGCAAAGGCTGCATCGTCAACGAGCGGACGTACACTGCGGAGGTACGTGGCACAAGTTTCTTGTAGGGTTGGGACTGGCAGCTGACAGCCGGAGGCGGGTGAACAAACAAATAAATGGCTTTGAGGCAGCCCGAACCTTGGGCAGAGAGGCCTGGTGTGCAAACAGCTTTCCACGCGTAGTGGGTGTGGATACGGGCATCTGGGAGATCGATGGAGCGGGAATGAGGATTTAAGACGGCGAAGCGGCGCGCAGGCAGACGCGTAAGCGGACGCAGCTGTCACGGTGATCAGGGAGCAGGAAAGCCACAAGAACACACAGATGGAACAGGGGTGCGGGGGTGACAGCAAATCGATTTTTCACCTTTTTTTGTGGTTGTTGCATTCATTGTCTTGCTCGCTCTCGCGCACGCACTCTCTCGCTCTCACTCACTCGCTCTTACTCGCTCTCACTACACACAATTTCTCGCTCACGCTTTCGCTTCGGCGTCCGCCACCGCAGCTGCCGTAGTCGCTTCCGCCCCTTCCGCCGCCTCCGTTGTGTCCTTCACAAATAGCTTCGTGTACACCGCGAAGAACACGCACGACACTGCACACGGCACTACCATCACCCAGAACTGCGCCACGCTAGACAGCGCGTTATCTCCTGTGAATGCAAATCCGTTCAGCGCCCATGAGATTCCGCTGCCCGCTGACTGGATGCCCTTGTAGTATCCCGCATAGCGCGAAAGAGTCTCCGAGTCGTTCGAGATCGCGCCGATCAAGTAGTTGGTATACACTTGGAAGAACGCATCGTAAAGTCCGTAGAGCATGTACAATATGAGCGGACCAATGAATGCCCCAGTGCTGTCTCCGGCATCGATTGTCGCAGGTTGTGTGTATTCCACAGCCGCCCCGCCAGCGAAAATGATGATCGTTGCACCAACCATGATGCCACAGCCAGTCCATGCGCGAGTTGTTCGCCGGTATTTGGTATTGTCCAAGAACATATTACCGAGGACCCAAGCACCGACTGCCTGGGCAAACCAGTAGAAGATGGCTTTCAGGTCGTTGGAACGGCCGGAAAAGTAATTGGCAAAGGCACCAAATTGATACGTGTAAAACCAGTTTGATGCAAGGCATGGAATGAAGAGGGTGAGCATCGCTGGGTTCGTAAATAGCTTCAAAACTTGAACAAACTCGCGAAGGACATTTGTTGGAGGTGTCTCAACTTGAGTTTGGTCTTCACGGGTGATAGTTGCTGGTGGCTGAATGAAGAAGGCGACTGCGGATCCAAATGCCATGAGAACGATAAACACAATGTACATGGCGTCGTTCATGGCAAACCCGGATGAACCCGCACCCCAAGCCAAGGCAGTCGCCACAGTATTTCCAAGGATTGCACCACAGTTGAATATGACCCAGAAAAGGGCAAAGAATGTGCCCTTCTGGCCTTCTGTAGGATAGGTCAAGCAAATCTGGCCCTGAGCTGCCCAAAGCATGCCGGCGCAAATTCCAAGATACGCCCCAGTAAACACAGAGAAGCTGTTTGCAGAGTCTGGAATGACGTCTGATGCACCGTTGTCCGTTACCTAGTTCATGGAGGGAAAATTTCAGCGCAAAGCTGCAGTTGCAGAAGAAACACAATTCAAAAAAACCTTAAAGATGTTGTATTGCGCGCCAGCGTACAGCGCATATCCAGTACCGCCAATCATGGCCAGGACTCGTGGCCCGAGAATGTTGTTGAGGCCGCCTGCAAGCAGACTCATGATGGCGAAACACAGATAAAGCGATGCGTTCTGCTGATCCTTGGTGACTTGGGCGGATGGGCCGGCGGTTGGCAGAGCGTTGAGGGCGTTGAACATTCCGGGACATAGGAAGCACACAAACGCAATGACGATAACTTGCGTGCGGGCATTGTTGAGAGTGTCGAGCAAACCCATTTGCTTGATCTTGGTGTGTTTTTGTTGTTAATTTAATCGATTTCTCGGGGGTGGCAAATCCGGCTTTTATGCGCACAGCCCAGACGCCGGTTATCGGCAAGCCCACTGCCGCCTGCATCTGCATGCCCGCCCTTCCCCTGTGCCCACGCCACGCAGCGCCCTATCTCTGCGGTGGCGGAGAGTGGCGTGCGTCGTGTGTCGCGATACGGTGTGCGTGGCCCATTGTGCCCCCATACGGGATGTTTATCGTGCCTTTGTTTATTGCTACCCCGATCCTGCACGTGAAGTTCATTTTGCGACAAACTCGGCAGGAGATTGTCGACGACGCGCCCGACCTTCGTTTCATATCATTGGGCTTGAAAGGTGGCGCGTTTCATGCCACAAGCCGGGCATTACTAACAAGATTAAACGAGAAATCTCATTCATGTCCTTCGAGCCGCGTCGATAATATTTCTTTTTCGTCTAACCAGCTGCTGGCAATGTCTTACTTCGCAAAGGTGCAGCAACTGTAAAATCATCGAATGGTTGAATTGCAGTTGTGTTGTCCAAATCAAGATGGCCACCATGTAAACGAGAATGATAGCAGATTCTCATCTCAAGAGATTTGAGATTTCGTGCCTTTTGCTTTGGTTGGTGTTTATTTTGAGTTGTTTTTTTTTGTTTTTTTTTTTCTTTTTGTTTGTTTCTTTTTTTTTTTTTTGGAGTTTCGAAATGTCGACACCAAGTCTTGCACCGGCCCTTGCCCGTGTGCGCGCGCTTGCGGCCTCCGCATCCGCCCCCGTTGCCGTTAAGAAGGTATTCGACTTCTTCTTGCACAATTCGTGCGCGTGCGTGCGCGTGTTTCTGAATGTTAATGCTGATCCATCCAGGCCGCCTTACTCCTCGTTGCCGTCGACAGAACCGTCGCGCTCGAGGCTCCAGCACCAATGAGTACATCCGCAAATCCGTCACCCGTTGCATATCTCGGTGCTCTTGTGAGTTGTGCGGATCTAGTTGCCGTCTTTCGCTGACGCTTAAAAACACAAAAAAAAAACAAAAAACAAAAACAACAAGGTAACGCTGCTCGATCAGCAAATTGATGGGGCTGCCGAAGAATCAGAAAGCGAAGAGAAGCTTGAAATGGTTGCGGCAATCGCATATCTGCTTGCGATTGTGTTTCCGAAGTGCGTTCCTTTGTGCAGCTGCTGTTGGTTTCAGTTTAAAACCCCCTATTTTACAGAGTTTCGTCCCAAGTGATCCGCCTTAAACTTTCGTCATTGACGCAAACTTTGCTACAAGGGTACAGTTCATTTTCTCAAGTGTCGCCAGCGATTGCCCGCGATCTCTTGTCTAGCATTGAATCAGTCCTTCTTGTAATGGACCTCGCAACATGGATGCAGTATTCCACTGCAGTTGGTCGTGGTGCAACTCTGAAAGAGCTCTCGCTGTGCTTGCTACATGCGGCAATAGATCCTCGGCCGAAGGTACGGAAACGTGCTCAGGACGCAGTGAAAAAAGTATTGGAATCACCGCCGCCACCTTCTTTCGTTCATCCCTTCTTGGTGCGAGTGGTGGATTACTTGGTGCAGCTGTTCCGCAAGCATGCCAACATAACTTTCAATTCCAAAAGTAGTAAAGGAGGAAGTTCAAGCATCGGCCATGACGAAAGTGAAGCCATGATCGCGTTAGTATTTCTGAAGGCCATTTCGAGTCTTGTTGCTGGAAGTGTTGGGGGAGACGAAAAAATTCGTAATAGCGTCGATTCGCTTGTGGAGGCTATTCTTGAAATGGCAGAGCATGCCGGGGGAAATATCATTGTGTTGCAATGGGTATTTCAGGTACGTGACGATTCTATTGATGATTCCATCGTTCCGTTAATGAGTGAACTCTTCGCTTTTGTCCAGGTGTTAACGTCTATTCAATCGAATCCTGTCGAAGCACCTTCCAATCTGTCTCTCAAAACATGCCATAGTATTTTATCGAAAGGTCTTTCAAATTTGCGCCCACACTCAAACGACGCAATTCTTTCTCCGTTGTGGCTCTCTCTCGTTTCAACTTCATTCCGGTGCACATCACTTGCAATTGATCGCGACATTCAGTCAATTCCAGAAGCTAGAGAATATGCCAATTCGGCTTTCGCAGATCTTGTTTCGGAGTTTTTTAGCAGAGATTTTCCTTTGCATTTTGGTGTTTCGGGTGCAAAGCTCGCAGTTACTGAAAAGGCGGTCGAGGCTTTTGTCAGTGTTATCCTGTATGGAATTTCTGATGGATTCATGGCTGCAGCTGCTGCAGCTTTAAAGAGTCGCGGGAAAAAGCAGCAAAATGCCTGGGCTGGGGTGTGCGAAAAAGTAATGGAAGTTTTAAAGACCGCAATTACTGGAGTTTTATACAAAGAAAACTGGGGAGCAATTCTGATTGTTATCGAGTCTGCATTTCAAGTGAGTGCTATTTCCAGCACTGTAGTTGTCTGACACCAAAATGCAGCGATTCGGGCCGTCGGAGCCTGATTTGATCGACGATCTTTTGATTGCCCTTGTCAAGATCCGAGATGCACCAAATTATTCAGACGACTACCCTTTCAAATCTGAACTAGATTCTGCCCTTGAGGCAGCAGCACGCTCAGTATCTCTTGAGAGGTTCACACTAGTTGTTCCATTGAACATTTTCGACGTTGAAGAGTCTGAGACGCGACGGCCATATCTACTTTCTCTTTTCACACGCGCTTTGAAAGGCAGTCACCAAAATGCATCTGAAAGCTTTTCGAGATTCGGCCCAGCCAATCTAAATTTCTTCCTCACCACAGTCTTACCTTTGTACACAGCACTTCATGAACGTAGTCAGAGTCTTCGATCAAAAGGCTTGTCACATCCTTCAAAACTGTTTGATACGCTTGCCATGCAGGCGTTTGGCCTTTTCCCCGCGATTTCAGCAACAGTTCCTTCGGACACTGTTGAGTGTATTGATGAATTGATTCCGCGCATCATGGCGTTGGTTCAAACGCAAAAGGAAACGACGGAAATCACAGAAGATGGCTTTCTCGGTGAGGGCGACATTCGTCCGTTGATTTACGCGGGCCTGCAAGCTCTCGTTGACGGCCACGTGCGAATCGCCTCAGAGGCCGCGGAATCAAACAACGAAAATGACAGCGACGGCGAAGGGGACGATAACGGCAACGATGGTACGGGCATCAGCGCCGCGAGGAACCGTCGCCAGCGCGACAATGAGGACCTCGAAGCCGCACGCCACGTGCTGGCGCGGCTGGCGCACCATGCAACGCGCGTGCTGGCACCTTTGTGCTCGCTATACACCACTCCGCCGGCGCGTATCCTGCGCTCGGGCGAGACGAAGACCGCCGTGCTACAGACACTGCACGAGCGCGGCCAGCTGGCGCTCGAGGCGTGCGTGCGGGCCTGGCTCGCGGTTGCGGACGAGCGCTCTGTGTCCGGATACTTTTTCCAGCTCGTTAAGAGCGTGCTGCAGATTCAAACGTCGATTGCGGAGATTGCTGCCAACGAAACGGATGATGCGAATGCTATGGAAGATGATTCAGAAGGCAACGAAAGTCCTGTGGAAAAAATGGCAGTTCTGCAACTCAAGATGTACGCAAGCATGGATCTACTATGCGTACTTTTGATGTTTCTTCCCGAAATCAAGACGATTTCTTCCACGGATGAAGGAAATGACGAAGCCTCTGCAGAAATTCCTGCGGATTCTGCTGTACACTTGTTTTACCGAGTATTGTCAGGTCAGCTTCGCGATGAAGACCCAACCCTGCAAAAAAAAACGTACAAAGCCCTGAATATGGTAGTTGGGGCATTGGCTGCAACTGCGAATTCGCTTCCAACTATCAAGGATCTTATGACCAAACTGATCGACCCCGAGGTCATATCCTGCTCGACTTCTGGAGTGAAAAAGCCACGAATGAAGCTGATACAGCAAGTTTTCGAGGCTGCTTTCAGTGGAGACGATGATGACGAAGAAGCACTGCTGATGGAGTTTGTACCTGTAGCTCTTTCGGAGGTGATGCTTTGCACAAAGGAAGCGTCAGAAAGGGCGCGAACAGCTGCATACGAATGTCTTGTGGCGATGGGACGCAAAATGCTTGAAATTGGAATCCGCAACAACCGTGACACAAGACACGCATCCACGGGAAACGAAGAATCAATGGCTGACGCAAACGACAGCAGTGAGCAGCGAAAACCCAGTCTACGTGAGTACATGATGATGGTTGTGGCGGGTCTCGCGGGAACGACGACAAACATGCAAAGTGCCGCAATCGCCTGCTGTGGGCGGCTTATCTTTGAATTCGCCGACGCAATGGCGCCGAAGCTCGTCAAGGAGCTGTTGCAGACCGTGCTGGTGTTTTTGCCCTCGCCGAACCGGGAAATCGTGAAGGCTGCACTCGGGTTCATTAAAGTCACTATCGTCTCCGTTCCGCAGGAAACCATTGAAGATGAGCTGGAGAACATGGTCAACGGAATGCTGACGCAGCAGACTAAATCCAACAAAGGGCACTTTAAAGCGAAGATTCGAAACATTATTGAACGGCTGATCAGAAAGTTTTCATATGAAGCAGTCGAAGGATTCATCCCTGAAGCAGATGCAAAGTTGATCCGGAACATTCGCAAAATCCGGGAAAGATCCTTGAAGAAAAAGGCCGAAAAAGCAACAGCTGCTGCGGCTGCTTCTATCGATGATGGAAACAATTCGGATGAATCCGCGGATGATATGAGCAAAAAGACAGTTCGACCTCGGAAAAGCGGATTGCAAAGTCGGCAAAAGGAATTTGAAGACGCGTTGCATGGAAGTGACGACGACGGGAGTGATAGCGAAGACGAAGGAGACGATAAGTACATTCCTGATGAATTCAAGGATGTCGTTCAGAAGGTTTGCTTCGCATTGTCGCTCAAGCTGTTCTGACGAATTCGAAGAAATCGAAAGGTGCAGCCCGTACCGTCATCCGCGAGGGAGAAGATATTGTCGATTTCCTTGACTCCGGAGTCATTTCGCGCGTTACAACAGCAACAGCTCAAGCATCCAAGTCACAGAAGCGCAAGTCGCGAAGCGATGGGTTTAGCGCAACAGAAGACGGACGCATTCTGATAAATGAAGAAGTCGACGTGACGCAGCCAATGGATGGTCTCGCAATCGGCGATGCCCAGCAAGACGATCTCTACAAAGAATCCATCACTGGAGAAGGAGCGTTCAAGCGACTGCCAGATGGTAGCGTTAAATTTGTCAACAATGCAAAACGAAGGCGAGACGAAGAAGAGGGCGAAGCGAGAACAGACCGACTGAACGCCGGCGCGAGCAACATGGGTGGCCGGTGGGGAGCCAAATATAACAGAGACAAAAAGAAAAAGAACGCAGGGTTGGATGAAACGACCAAGGCGAAAATGTTGGGGGAACAATACAAATCAAAGGCAAGTGTGGGCCTATCTCCCGTTCTTCTCTGAATGCAAACCCAGAAAGCGAAAGGGGACGTCAAGCGAGCCAATATGCCCGACCCATACGCGTACATACCACTGTCCGGCAAGATTGTGGGCAGCAAGAAGAAGTCTACCGAGTTGAGTGGTGATTTTAAGGATGTCATCAAAAGATCCGTCCGAAATACCAACGATTCCGCCCCGAAATCACAACGGCAAGGGTCCAGTCACGGAATAAAAAAGGGAAACAAGAAGCACAAGTGAACGTAGAAACATTAAACAATTGTTGTTGCGTTTATTTTTTCCGACATGGTGGTTGCCGTAGCACCCTCCCGCTAAATGCATTCGTGATAGCTTTCTGAAGATTTTTGTGCGGTTTGCGGCAAGTGCCAATCATGCAAAGAGCAGGAAACCTCAGCAACAAAGTCATTGAATTCCGACCGTCACCGCAACTCCCGCTCGTACCATGTCCATAATTTTGCAGTAACACTGGCATGAACTAAACTTAAATATTTAGACGATCGGTAGACACGCTCAACCAAACATTCAAAACAAGTAGCACATTGAAAACAAGTGGCATAAAGCAAGCTGCCGATGGTTGGTCTCACACCGGGTTGAAAACGGGATTCTCCAAAAGGGGCAACACGTGCTGACCGTCCGTCTCTTTTTGCTGAAATGGAATGGACGCGGCTGTACAGCTAGGCAGTACGCGGTTCCGGCGACGTATTCGTCAATGGGGTACGCATGTCAGCGAGTCGAACCACCTGATTGTCGGGCATTTCGAAAACGTGCTCGCTTCTTTAATTGTGGGCTGCTATTTCTGGCGGCAGGAATGGCTGGCAGTGCATCAGCCATACATTGACCGACTGCAAGCGGAGCAGAAAAGAGACTGGGCAGCCAAAAACACACTGAAGATTCTGGCTCAAGAGATAATGATGTCGATATTGTTGGAGGATGATAAAGCTTTTCCGTGTTTCCTGCTGCCACAAACTCGCACCCTGATTCCGAAACTTATCACTCACAACATCCGCTGCACAACAACCGCATTTATAAGACCGGCATCTTTGAGTGTTTGCGAATCGTCGGTCAAATCGCGGTTCGGGAATGTAGTCATAATTGCCCAAGGCCGCGACTGTCTGTAGCTGCTGTTGAAATAGAAGCAACATTCAACCGAGAAACTTTCAGGCAACGAGCAAACTTACGAAGCTATAAACCGTCGAACATCCCCAACAGTGTGCGAATGATTCATTCTGGCCACCATGCGCGTACCATCTGCAAGTCTGATTTGAAGACTCGTCACCGGTTGCGTGGAATCCACTTCGAGAGACGGCAAACCCGAGGATGTGGATGCCGATGGCGCGGAGGCAGAGGTTGAAGGATATGAACCTGGCAAATCCGCTGCAGTCGATGCATTCTCGTTTCCAAGCCGATAGCCAGCCCCCGAAAACGCCGCAACTGTTGCAGGTTTCTTTTTCTGCTGCGCCGCAATCGCAGCTGCCATTGCTTTCGCTTCTTTTTCACTGTACGGATCTTGCATGCGATGCGCGACTTGCATGTCGACAGGCTGACCGGGCAGTACGTTGAGCAGGGAAATTGGTGCGCGACTGGATTGCAAATACATCAAAGAACCAACAGCCACGGCCTTTCCGGAGAAACATACCCTGAATTAATCAGCTGTAACGCTTCTTGGTTTGCAGGGTCGTCATAGCGCAAAAGCGGGCCATCCTCAAGGGTGAATCCGTCTTGCCAGAATGTCAACCGACGCGTCACCTGAAATTCACAAAATCAAGATAAGCTTCCAACTACTTTTCCGACGGTCCACACCAATTCGGGCTCCGGAGGCTGTTGCAGCGGTACTTGTACGTCTGAAGCGCTCGGTGCCTGAGCGGAGGGAGATGTGGGCGCTGGCGCGTCGTCTTCGCCGTTGCCCAGACGATGGCCTGTCGATTCGGCCTGTTAGGCTACCACTGCTGAAGGCTCGGAATGAAGCAGATACCTGCGCCAGCGAACGCGCTGGGGCGCTTCTTCTCGTCGCTCTTTGCACTGAAGGTATCCGTTACGAAGACAGAGCAACGTTCGCAAAGAAAAAGGGGGCAGGTAATGAGGTACTTACTGCGAAGATGCACTCGCAGCTTTGCCGAGGATGTCATTGATGAGTGCGCGTGCGGAGTCGCTGCTGGAGCCTTCAGTCCGCGGGGCCTGTACAGCCACCCCTGACTTCTCGCCCCCCGTGTAATATTCCTGCGGACGCCGCCTGCCGTGGTCATCGTCGCTGTCGCTGTCGTCACCCCCGCGGCCCTGGGTTTGACGGCTGTCTCTGTTCTGCAAGTCGCGGAGCGAGTGGATGTTGGACATTGAGTTTATATGTTTCTTTCGATAAAGTCAAAAGGGAGCTATCTCTTGCGCTGATGGCGGTGGTCGTCGTCGCTGCTTGCGGCGCCGTCCTTGCGCTTGCCCGTCGCCTTGCTCGTCTTCCCCCGCCCGCCGCTGCGCGAGTTGCCTGAAGCACCCCGCCGCGACCCGGCCGGCGCCTGCTGCGCCGCACCGCCCCCGAGCACCAGCGGCACCATCTTGGCCCCCGGCGTCGGGTTTGGCAGCGGCAGTCGCATCAGCACATCCAGAATCGCGTCAATAGGCATTGCCGGTCCTGTGAAAGCAACTCTTTCAGCCTTAGTTCTGTGTGGCCTCCTCATACCGTTGTATGACGACGCAGGCGGTAGTCGATTCAGTACTTGAACTATCGGTTCCGGAACAAGCATGGCCACTGGCGCTGCCGCAGCCCCACCACCTGTTGCCTGGTTCGACCGCAGGGAACCTTGCGATGCGGCAGAATGAATCGGGCCCCCGGCCTTTGTCGTTGGCGCTGGTTCCAGAGTTTTTTCTTGTATCAGTGGCGTGCTACGCGCTTCTGGTTTGTATGCTGCCCATTTCGATGTATCCGGCAGCACATGCTGTACTGCAACAACAGGATCCAGGTTCTTCGGCCGCGAAAAAAGGATATTGTCTGTTGTTGCGGTTGGATTGGAGGACTTGAGAGATCCGGATATCACCGTTTCTTATGATTGCGATTGATTATCAGATTATTCCATTTTTCTCATACCTTTCATTCCAAGCTCTTCAGTCGCAATAAAATTTATGGACAAAAATCGCCATCGATCTGCCACTAACCTTCCAGGATCATCTGAGTATCATGATGAAAATTACAAGTAAGGCTCCAATTTGCTGCATAATTCGAAAAAACCTTCTGTGTAGACTTCCCTCATCCTTTTCTCCAGCTTGAGAACATTTGCCAGATCGCCATTGTTCACCTCATTCATGAAAAATCGACTCCATATTCCACGAGCTTGTTCAGGAGACAAAATTGACAGTGCGCGTTCAAACAACGCCCGTGCGTTATTGTCGTCGTTCATTTGAATCAGGAAGTCCAGATACTGAGTGACAAACTCCGATACATCCGCAGTTTCGTTTTCTGAAACAGCTTTCAGTCCAAGCTCGAATATTTTGCAAGCGATTCCAACGTCTTTGCTTGTGTGATACTCCATCAAAGCTGACGAATTGTTCTTATTTATGAGTCCGAATTAGAGCAATTCAAACCTGATGCAACGTAGACATGATAAGTGCACAGGTCGGATTTACGCGCTTGTTTGAACAGTTTCCGCGCATATGCGACATTCTGCGAGTCAAGGTAAGAATCACATTGGGCCTCACAAGGCCTATTCGAACCTGCGCGCGTCGACCTGCTCGCATATACACAATCCAAGCAAGCGACCAAGCCTCCTTTGCTTGTATGAGCTTCTTTTTGCGTGCTTGCTCGACTTTCATGTCGACTTCAGCATTACGCTCCTTTTCCTTCTCCCTCTCGAGTTCGCGTCGCTCACCGTCCCAATCTGCCATCTCGGCACTCGAGGCTTCTGAGGTCCCACGAAGCAGCGTGAGAAGAGTTTCGCGCTCCTTGTCGTATTTCGCGTTGATTTGGATTACCCACGCTTCTAAGTTCGCAATCAAGGAATCGAAAATTGCTGCAATGCCCGCAAAATCTTTTTTTTGAGACTCTTCGAGCTCAGCGAGAGCAAAGCTCAGTAAGAGACTGTGGCAGAGCTTATCAGTAATGGATCTTTCTGGAAAGACAGTCAGAACCTTTTCGGTAGAACTTCCACCGCTTGGTGCAAAACAGTTATAGCCTCGTCTGTCTTTCCAATGTCGATCAAATATCGAGCAGCATCATGCCACAGCTCGGGAAAATATCTCATCATCAAGAGAGACGATTTATATGCAAACATCACCCTTGAGGCAACCATTGGGGCATCATCAAGCCGCAAAGGATTAGACTTTTCCCAAGCAATTAACTTCTTCCATGCACGGAGCTTAGATTAATTTTGAGTCTGTTGGATTCACTTCCACATTGCAACGTACAAGATCGAAGTCCGTTTCGGTCCATTGCGTCGGGGACGGCAGCCAAGTCGGCTGCGCAGCGTCAATCGGCGCCATTATCATCTTGAGTTCGCGAAATGCCGTGCGCGCAGTCATGTACGTGGCTGATCGCTCCGACAAAAACTTCTTGGCCTACGATTTGAAAAAAAAAAATAGAGTTTATGTGATTCTATGGCAAGTTGATGCAAATTGTTGTTCTCGAGGATGATAGAAGACGGGCAACGAAATGGATTGAAGCAATACCGTCAATTTATTCAACGAGTTTTCGAAGGCATCATAATCTTTCCATATCGTTTCGATATTGGCAAGCGGAATAGAAACGGCTTTTTGGTACACTTTTCGTTGCAGGTCCATCATTTGCTGCTCTTCGTACTTCGAAGCGCTCTGGGTACATTACGTTGAGGACTAAAAAAAGAAGAACAAAAGAGAAAAGACGCAACTGGAATAGACTTAATGTACGCAAGGTATTCGAGCCAAATGTTTCCGGAGTCCTTGTCAAGGCCAACGTTCGCTAGAACGAGATCGTATGCTTTTAACACAATCTGCTGGCTCTCAGCACGTTTTTCAGGGGCGACTACATCTGGAGAGTGGATAGTACGAATGTACTTGATATACTCGTGCCACAAGCTGACGGATATGACCGATCGCAGACACTTGTTGAACAGTTCCTCGACGCGGTCAAAAGCATTGAGCTTGCGTTCAAATTCGATGTACGCGATCCAGTGTGCTGCCTGCTCTGACGCATGAGGGTTGCACAAGCTGAGACGGGGAGGCACGAACTGCTGACGGGAATCTCGCGACAGCAGCGTCGAAGGCGGCACGGGCTTCGGCCGAAGAATCGACGGCACGCGCAGCCTCGGCGAGGTACGCGGCCCAGGCGTCGCTCGTGCCGTCGTCGGCCGTGGCGCGCGCGCGCAGGGCGTCGAGGGCAGCGGAGCCGTGCTGCTTCTTCTTGCCCGGTGCGGCCATGGAAGGCGATGTCGATGTCGATGTCGATGTCGCGGGTTTGTTCGCAGCCGATGACACACGCCTGCGACGACGACGGCGCCGCCCGCGACGAGCTTTCGCTGCGCGCGCGCGGACTTGCGGCCATCGACGCCGGGCTGCTCGCGCGTATGCACACCCTCGTCTCACTGGATCTCAGCTGCAATTGCATCTCGGACATGCGCCCCGTCGCGCTCGCCGTCAACCTCGTTCATCTGGATCTCGCCGGGAACGAGGTTAGTCTCAACCGCCACTGCACTAAGATTGCAAGCGTTGACTCTGCCCGCCCCAGATATCCTCCGTTGACGGCCTGCAGCCACTGAGAAATCTGCATAGGCTGATACTATCCTACAATAAGATCCGTGTCCTGAAAGGTCTCGCTGACATCACAAGCACCAAGTTTTATCATCTGGACCTGAAAGGAAATTTGATAGAAGATTTCTCACAGCTGCACTATTTGGCTGGCTTGGTTGATGCACTATTGAAATAGCTTCACACTGACGCGTTTGCAGACTTTAAAATCACTAGTTCTGAACGGAACAGACGAATCTTTGTCATTAGTGAATCCGATATGCAAAATTCCAGTTTATCGCGATCAAGTTCTCGAGATTCTTCCTTGGCTGGAGTCACTTGATAGCCCTGTTCTCACCTGTGAGGAACATGAGAAAATCCAATTTCTTTGCTGATTTCATTCGTAAGACTTTCCTGATATTGTTAGCGAATTCAACTTCGATGATCCAACTTTGTGCGTGAGTTTGATATTTAGTCGATCACTCACTTTTCCACAGAACGCTTGAGTCTTCGCATGAAATGCATGCAATGCGAGAACCAAAATCGACAGAAGCTCCGAAGGTCCGTGTCGCAGATCCAACGGCCACAGCACGCGGTGAATGCAGCAATATGATTTACTATTTTCAAGCGATGATGGACAAACTCGAAAAGACTGGGTCAACAATTGCAGCGAATCGCGGCCAATCCGAAGTAAATGCCACAAAAGACACCGGCTGGTACCAGGACCGAATCGAGAAACTCGAGAACCAAATCGAAAAGCTTACCGCGACGCTTGAAGGCATGACAAAAGAGCAAAATCCTTCACGCGAAACAGTTCATGATAAAGTAAGGTCACTTCCGCCAATAATTATTCACTTGCGAGATGCTAGATTACGGTCGGTGCTGAAGAGACTGAATCTGATTCAGCTGACGAGAGGTGGGATGTGGATTCAGGTTTTTTGGTATCACTGACTGAATTCCCTCATTCAGGTGTGTGGCTATTCCAACCAGAATACCAAGGTTATCAAAGGTTTGTTTTCGTATCTGACGTTTCATAAGCAAACCTTCTGTGAAGGCAAATAAGCAGCTAGTTTGGGCTTCTGCACCGTCAAAGGAGTCGTCCCCTGAACAAAAGCCACCCGTTGCCGATGTTATTCCACAAGAATCGCCGAACAAGGAAATCGAGAAATTGATTCAAGCTCTTGAAACGGAAAGAGATACACTTTCTAAAAAGGAGCTTGAATATCGCGCAGAAATTTTTTCATTGAATGAAAAGGCTGTTGCAGTGTTGAAGTCATATGCCGAAGAAAAAGCCCAAGTTTCAGCACTGGAACAGAAGGTATAAGTTGAAAGCAGTCGTATACTCACTTCGATGGAAGGTGAAATCACTGGAAGACAGCGACAAGCTGAAAAGCGATCTTTTTAAAAACGAGCTCACGGAGCTGCAGCGCCAGCTTCACGAAAAGGAACTGGAGCTTGGACCTTTGCGGTGTGCGAATGACAGGCTGTTGGTTGAAAATGAAACTTCCAAAAGTGCTTTGGAGAAAATGAAGGTGGGTTGTTCATCCGCTATTCCCAAAGCCTCTGTGGATTTTAATGTTTGCCGGCCAGGCAAGGATTGAAGAAGTCACAGAGGCCGTGAACGCATCGAATGACCATAAAACCAGTCTGGCAAGAAAAATGCTGAAAAGTCGTGAATCATATCGTTCGAAACTTTCTCAGGTTGGTTACAAAAAATCAGAATTTGAAATTGACATCTTCGACTAGTTGACGAACGAAATCGAAGAAAATAGATCAACGATCAAGAAGTTGCAAGAGTGCAACGAGGAACTTGCTGATCGACATAGCCAAGCTGAATCAGAGTGGAAAGCACAGGTTGAAAAATTGAACAGGTTAGCTTCTGTGTTTCTCCAAAAATTGAATGCGCGCAAGATCTCATCAGCAAGAGCTAAGCAACGCTGTCAAAAAAGCAACGGAAACCCTGTCTGAAGCACACGAAAAAGAAATCGAAAACCTTGCACGAATGCTCACTCGTTCGAAAAAAACAATGGATGACCTGGATAGGGAATTTCGAGAAAGAATGTCATGTGCGTTCGATATTTCTTCCGCTGGATGTTCTTCTTCATACTGTTTGTAGCAGAGCATGAAAAGTATTCAGAACTTTGTAGAAGTGTCCAGGATTTGCTCAGAGAAAGAAATGAGCTGCTGAAAGTAGGAATACCTGTCGTTGTAAAAGTTAACTTTTTTTTCTTCTTTTCTTTTTTTTTTTTTTTTTTTTTTCGGTTTTGTTTGATGATAGGCAACAAGGGAAGCGAAATCTTCAGAAGAAGATCTGCGTGCAGTGACTAAAGAATTGACAAACGTGGTCAAGGAGCAAAAAATAAGAATTTCAGATCAAGCAAAGAAGCACGATGCCTTGTTCGCAATGTTTGAGGTAAATAAGCTGAAAAGAAAGCATCTGGTGATCGTTTGATGACAGGAGAAATGCCACTTACTGGAGAATGAGATAAACTCATTGAATCTGGCAAAAGCGAATTTGGACGTTGCATACAAGGAACTCTCGGCATGTAAAAGTGAGCTCTCGCAAAAGACCGAAATGTTGGCTATGATGCAGTCTGAGACCAGGAAACTTGAAATGGCCATACAAGAAAATGTAGTTAATTCCTTCTTTGAATAATTTATTTAAAATGCACAGAAATCGGAGTACACCAAGCAAAGAGAATTATTATCGAAGAAATGCGAGGATCTGGAAAGAGATATTTTACAGCAAAAGTCCGAACGAGAAAACGCTGAGCAGGTCTATTTTTTCACTCACGAGGCTGGTGTGACCTAATTTCTCAGGCTCTGCGAATTAAAAACAAAATGCTCGATGATCAAATCGACACAATTAAAAATCTCAAGCAAAACCTTGAAAACAAAAGCCGCGAGCACGCTACCCTCTTGCAAGATGTAGGCGCAAAAGAGAGCAGACTGGATGAGACTCTATCTCGGGAAAGAAGCCGCGTAAGAGAACTTTCGCGGGAGGTACGGTGAATATCAATTCAGCTTTTATCCCTAAACTTGCCGGCATTTGACAGCTAGCGACGAACGAAGAGGCTTTGGAGCAGTTGCAGATGGCGCTCCAGGAATGCAGAGACGAACGTGACACGTTACATTCCGAATTGATGGAAGTGACCAAGAAACTGCAAGACCGCAATTATAGCATCGCCCGCATTGAAGAAGAAGTTGGAAAAGCTAAAAGCATCTTTGCGGCCAAAGAAGCTAGGCTGACGCAAGAAATTAAGGATCTCACGCGATCAAAGGAAGCTGCAATTGATGATGTTAAAAGATACTACGAGGTAACTTAAATGCGTTCTCTCTGTATACTCATTCAGAAGGCAAATTTTGTCTTTCAGAATCAATCACAACGTGCAAGAGCTTTCGAGTTGGAGCGGGAGTCGCTTTTCGAAGCTACCAAGAAGCTCAAATCGCAATTGTCGGAAGCAGAGGCAAATTTAGTCCGTAAATCTGAGGAGCTTAAAAAAGTCGAAATTGAGCTCGAGAAGCAAAAGCTTAAATTTATGAAACTGAAAGAAGCTTTGGAACTTTAGCAAAAGCTGCTGTATAAACTGCGGTCGCACAGGTTGTTTATTAAGATTGAGTGGGGGGTAAAATTCCTGTAAAAAAGTGTGGGTCCGTGATATGCTTTGAGTATCCGGATGAGTAAATTATCTTCGCCGGAATCTGCATTGAAACATTGTTTTCCCAATTTCCCGATATTTTTTGATCCGGATGAATAATCTCTCCCGGGCCCTGCAAAATGCCGTCCACAAAAACTCCTGTTTTTTTGCTTCCATTTTTGTAAATATAAACCCCTGGTTAATTGTCAGCGGATTGTCATCAAATATTGTCCTCGCCTTTTCCATTTTTCAGATCATTTTTCCATTCCCCTTGATAAAGGTCGCCATTCGGATATAAATACGAGCCTTGTCCATCGCGCTTTCCTTCAACGAACGAGCCTGAACTTTCTTTAAATTTTTTTTTTTCAAAGCAGATTTTCGCTAGACCTTTGTACTTGGAACCGTCAGGATAAACGAAATATCCTTGGCCATGACGAAGGTCATTTTTGTATTCTCCAACGTATCTTGCGCCACCTTTCCATTTATACACGCCGTAGCCGTTCCTCTGACCAAACTCGTACTTTCCGTTGTACTCGTCGCCGTTGACAAAAATATTTTTGCCCTTTCCGTGTCTCTGCTTTGATTCGTTTCTCTCGCCTTCATATACCTGCAGCAACATTTACTCGGATGCTAATATTCGCGGTGCTGGACTCACCCCAAGACTGGGGGCCTCTTCCTTTATCTCTTCATCTCCGTCGTCAGACATTTTTTTCTTTTTTCCGTTTTTATTGCTCCAAATCTTCAGGCGCGTAACTCGGAGATTCCTTGACGCGGCATGGAAGTCTGTTGCAGTTTTTGCCGGCTATCTTCGATTTATTACAGTCACTAACGACTATGATCTGGTTGCTGTGGGCAACCGAAGATTGAGGTCACTGTTTGATTGTTGCTGTCATCCAAGCTTTGATCATATTCTTGGACTGAAAATGCATCCATGAAATTTTCATCTGATGGTCAGAAATTTATGAACTTATCAAAATGCAGTTGCGAACGTACTGAAGTATTTTTCATAGGACTTAAACTGTGTAATGAATTTCGTAATAATTTAGTTCACTGCCTTGGTGATCTTGATTAAGGAACCATACCCGTAACGCCTACATAAAAGCACATACCGAGAATAAACTTGATGCTGAAGTGACAGCAACGGCGGTGGCTGATGAAGCAATTACGTGGTTGTTCTCCTTTTTTTCTCATCGAATTGGATCAGAGGCAAAACCGGATCGGGATGATATACAAGCGCTGCTACCACCGGTGTCGTCTGTGGCACTGTTGCTCCGTTCATAGCACAGGAGGAGGAAGTGCCGAGGGTGTCTGTTGGCATGGTTTTGCAACTTCTGCCAAAAATCTTTATTTGTTTTGCTGCGTACGCTTGTGCCGCAGTTGTCTGCAGTGCGATTAAGCATTCGCTGCCCGTAACCGTCCCTCCCGGATGCTGCGCGCAAGCAGGCCCGCAATAAGTCGCACGCTGCTCAGCGAATCGTCGTTGGCGGCTATGGGGTATTGCACCAGCGCAGGGTCGCAATCCGAGTCCGTGATGGCGATGATCGGGATGTTCAGCTGGTTCGATTCGCGCACCGCGTGCATGTTGTTTTTCATGTCCAGCACGACCACAAGGTCCGGCACGGGCACGATCGGTTGTCGAGACAAAATTTCACCGCCCGACGCGCCGTCCCCGCCGTCGCCGTCTACGCTACCCCCGATATTGGCGAACGCCTTTTGCGACACGGTATCAGGGTCGAAGCGAACACTGCGGCGCAAAACACGCTCGCGGTTCGTCAGCGTGCCGCCAATCCACTTGGTGGTGAATCCAGCTGCACAAGACATTGCGGCGTCGACGGTGATCCGGTGGATAGCGCGACGCGTCCCGACAAACAGAATACGGCTGCGGGGCTCCCGCGCAACATCGCGGGCAAGGTTGCATGCGCGTCGAAGCTGCGACAAAGTGTGGTCGAGATTCAGAATGCATATGCCCGCGCGAGAGCCGTGTACGAAAGAGAGCATGTTTGGATGCATATCGGCAACGGAATGACCCAAATGTGCGTTGGCGGCCATGAGGGCTCTGACAGTCAGGATGCGGGCACCGGACAGCGAAGCATCATGAGAAAGCCCGGGAGCGTGTCCTTGCAGTGCGGAAGGAGACGCGGCTGCTGCGGGGAGCGGCGACGGAATACATTGCGGAGGAATCAGGCGCGCGAGCCGGTTCATGTTTTTCTTTTTTTTGTTTCTTTATTTTATTTATTTATATTTGGATGTTTTATTCGACTTGATTCTGCCAGCAGTTCCCTGAGTCCGTTTGAGTTTCGCGTGGAGTTCGCAGTAGTCGCGTGCTTGCTGCTGTCTTGTTAGGTGTCGGCCGTGCGCGTCGAGTGCATCATCCAAGCGGCAGCCTTATTGCATTGCTGCATGAGCATCCAAATCAGAGCCGTCGCCCCGGAAGACGTTGCGCGCATCCACGGCGCCTGGGCCCACGAGCAAAGCTGGAATCCCGGCACCGTCGATGCGCATCTCTTTCCCCTCAACGACGTCCACGGCTTCCTTGTCGCGTCCGTCGACGGAAGGGTCAGATTCGTCACCTTCCCGTTAACCCAAATTACAAAACACGTTTGGCAACAACAACCAGGATGTCGCATGTGTTTCCATCGTCAAATACGGTTCAACGGCATTCCTCGGATACTACATCGTGCGCGATCCCGCTGATCGCGGAAAGGGATACGGTCTGCAACTTTTTCGACATGCACAGCAGTACGCGAAGGAGTGCAACATCGGCCTCGACGGCGTTGAGCCTCAGCAAGCGAATTATTCACGCTCTGGATTCACGAAGGTTTACGATAACGCGAGATACGAGGTTATCACATCAGCCTCATCTCCAAATACCCCGCCGACAGGCTACACTCTGGTGGAAAATCCCAGATCACGCTGCACTGATTCCGGCTTTATCCGCGACTTGCGCGAATTCGACTTGAGATATTCCGGGTTGCCTCGCTCTGAGGATTTTCTAGCCGCATGGTTGGCTGAACCATCCATTCATTCCGCTTTCATTCACGAAAGCACTGCCAGTGGACCTATCGTGGGATTCGGCACAGTAAGGCCCTCTGCAACTGGATACAGAATTGGCCCGGTGTTCACGGCGTCTCCCTTGAACGCAATTTGTATTGTGAATAGCCTACTGGCAAAGGTTCCCGAAGGCAGCAAAGTTTTTGTTGACGTATGCCTTGGAAACCCTCAAGCAAAGCAAGTGTTTGAAAGCATTGGCTTCGCGGCTATTCCAGGATGGGCTACTGGGCGAATGTGGACAAAGGGCCTTCCAATCAAGGAAGAAAACCTTAATGGTCTGTTTGCGACTATGACGCTTGAGATTGGCTAAAATTACGTGTTTTGTCAAAAACTTTGGGATGGTTTATTTTTTGGCTTTCCCATACCAAATGGGACCTTTCCTCAAGTTTTGCAAAAATATTTCACCATCAATTATTGCTTTTGGTTTCACCAGTGGAAATTTTGAGTTGAATCCTCGTGCCAAGTAGTCTTCCAAAACAGATTTCGGCTTTTCAGGATCGTGAATCATCATTCCTTGAAGGCATTCAATGGCGGACAGCTTCATATCCTTCGAGATTGACCTGAAGTTTTGCTGAAAAATAATGAGACTAGTGAAATTAATGGGAGCAAGGCGAACCTGCAAATTTGTAACGTATTGGTCGTGGAGCTCAAGTTCTTGCTCCTTGATGGTTTCCAGAAATAAACTATCGCTTTCTGAGCTCAATAGCCAGCTGTATGCCACTTTATCTCCGGACTGATCCGAGTCGATAGCCTGCCCATATGTAAGACGTCTATTCCGCAACAGCTCACTTTTTTTAAATGGTCTATTTGCTCGGAAGTCTTTTCTGGCCAGAAATCTCGACATAAATTCATGCAATTTGCTTTTGGAATCACCCCGTGAGCATTGTCCTCATGGATGGACAAATCGTATTTATGTAATAAGTTTTTGAAAATGGTGACAGTTTCTTGCATGTAGTGGAAGATATCTTCTTGATAAATTCCTGGGTTTGTTTTCGTGGAATCGAGTTTGAATTTACTACCAACACAATAGCAGCAATTCACACCTTCAAGAATATCATGAAAAATTCTGCAGTCCAAGCTGACCATATAGTGCTTTTTCGATGCATACCAAATATTGTAACTCCACTCTGCCATTGTATCCTGCGATCCGAATTTTTTTTTCAAAAACATGTGAAAGAACTCATCCAGAGCCTCCAACATGCAATTAGACATGAAATTTTGACCGATGGTGGATCACCTTTGAATTCTTGGGGTTGGTGTTGAAGGCAGCTTTCGCCGTCCAAATGTCGCTAATGAGTAAAATGCAATCTCGCCTGGATATTCTGCGGTTGACTATCTTTCCTTTGTATCTCAAAAATTTCGGAACATCCGCTGAAAGACCCAATGGAAAGAAGTAATCGCCGTCCGAAACGCTTTGTACGACTTTTGGTTTCATCAGTTTGTAAGCTTCGCTGCAAAGAACTTTAAAATGACGACGGAAGGAATAAGCTAACTTTTCCGTCACTTTCGCGGACAAATTTCTTTGTTCGTTTGCGTTCTTCATCTGCTATTTTTTCAGAATAAAGCTTGGGACTTGGATTCTCACCGCGAGCAGTTGTCTCAACAAGATGGTGATGCACTCATTGCTGTCAGAGCCTTTGCAAGTGTGGACCCATTCATGAATTTCTCCAGGGCAGTTGAAAGTAATCATATCCCAGTCAGGGAACTGAATGAAAATTTAAAGCCGAGTCAGATCTGAGCCACTAACCGATGCGTTTTGCGCCTCTATTTTTTTCATCTGCGAAACCTTCGTGTTTAGAGATATTTGCAATTTGTCCACGGTCTCTTTCTAGGAATGTATTATGCGAAGCTCAAGTGCATACGGATTACCAGAGATTGAATTTCTTTCTCCGCCTTGAGATTTTTTTTTGCCAGCTCATCTTGTTTTCCCACTTCCTTTTCAAACTCAGCTAACGGAACCATTGTGGAGATAATTTCCTTTAGGCGCGAAATTTCATTTGCTGCAATCGCCGTTTCGTCACTTTTTTTTGCAAGAACCAAACGAAGCTCTTCAATTTCTTTATCCCGCTTGGCGATTTCCTCATTGAATCCTACTTCAGCGTACTCTAGCTGCTCTTGCAAATGATGGACACGCTTTTTTAGGTCTGCTTCACTGGTCCCCATCGCATCTTTTGTCCGAACTTCGTCGGCTAACACGTTGATGTGTTTTTCGAGCCTCGTTATTTCGGCCTGGAAAGCTGCATTTTCGGTCTCCAGTTTATAGTTTTCAACCCTGGAAGAGACTGTTTGTATTTTGGAACAGATGCGCCTGTCGCTTCACCGAAGTTCGTCCATGCTTTTGACCGCTTCGGCACGGTACTCCGCAATCTCCTGCGCGGCTTCGTACTTCATAATATCCGCTTTCGCTTGGTACGGCTCGAGCTCAGCAATGCGTGCCTTTTGCGCGCGGATTGTCGCGTCATACACACACTTGATTTCTGAGAGCAGCGGCTCATATGTTTTGAATTCGTTGATGAACTTTTCTGCGGAAATTCGATCTCAGACAAGAAACACGTGGCGATGCGCAGCAGTACCGAATACTTCCCTGTAGATTTGCAGTTTTCGCGGATCGCTCGGATCGCTCGGGTTTTCTAATAAAGCTGTTTCGGCCTGAACGCGCGACGACAGGACAACGAGAAGCCGCGGCTGTGCCTTGGACCCGACCACTGAGCCAGCCGTCGGCGAAATTATGGATGTTGCCAGTTTGGGTTGCAGTGCTTTGATCATCGAGAATAATTTGAAATATTGTATTGACAGGAACAAACTTTTCAATCAAAATTGAAACCAAGCCAAACCATTACAGCTTGCAGCTCGTGCAAGAGGGCTTCAACCTATGTTTGTTGTGATTAAACAATCGGTGTTGGCAAAAGTCGTATTTTCCAAATTTCAGCATCTTCAATGCTGTAGTCGTTTTTGATGAGTTTGCAGGATGCAACCAACCAGGGTCCCTTCGGAATAGCACGAAAGCTGGTGCCACACAGAATTCCAAAGTCAGTAAATTATTGTACTGCACTTAGGGTTAAATTGGATGTTTTGGAAATAGCTCCTGGAAAGTGAGACAATCCCATTCCACAAGATCCATTTATGGGGGGCTTGCGACAGAAATATATCAAGCACGAAATCGATTTGATATTAGTGTGAACGACCATGTGGTTCAAACGGACTCATCTGTGTAGAAAAAACTGTGGCGCAAGAATTTCAAGCTTCCTCGGAACTCTTTCGTCTCAAATAAACACGCATCCCTATCCAGTATGGCAGCCGCAGCAGTATGTCCCTTATGTACGAGATCACAAAAATTCCATTTCAAGCGAGTTTGTAAACACAGGAAATGGATGGTCCTTAACCCCGACTGCATTCCGATTACAATCTCTGGAGTAATCGTGCTAAGATTGACAAGCGGGGAACAGATGTTGATTATCTGTTGGACTAGAAGTTTTAAATCGTGGAATGGCTAATTCTTTGTTCAACCGATTTTCTGTTGCTTAACCGATATTTTAAGGGCTATGAACGAATTTGCACTGCATGTGGAACGAACAATTACCTTTCGAATTCGCCTGTCGTTCCTCGTTTAGAGCAATTACCTTCAGTTTGTTACTGCCAACAAGCAAAGCATGGGATACACGTCCAATTCGCACAGTGCACGGACCGGAAGCATGCTATGACGCGCAACTCGTGCAGAACGGGACTCTGGGTATGAACCCTGCGATGGCAGGAATGCCCGTGTCAAGATCGGCGCGTCGATGGCAATGACGCTGCCTGGCCGCAGCGCCTGGGCTGTTTCTGTCACGGAACGGACAGCAGCGATCGCGGACAGTGCAAACCGTTACAGGTGCCTTCGGTTTTGGATTGTTTCGCACAATCACCGTGCTGTGAACTTCGCGAATACCGTTGCCGTCGCCGCCAAACCCGCGTTCTGCTCCTTCTCCTCCGCGACCTTCATCTCAATCTCCTCCATCAGCTCGCGCACCCGGGTCTTGTCCAAGTCGTCGCGCTTCTGCAACAGCTCCTTGACAAATGACAGCGGGATGTCCGGGTAATTTCGCCAAAGCGTGTAGAAGTCCAGAAACAGCAGCGCCCCGTTGCTCTCGATGAATCGAATAACCTTGTCCATCACATCGAACGATGCCTTTACGCGTTTCTCGGCCTTATATCTTCGGAAAAAGTCGACCGCCGTTTCGAGATCTACGCGCATCTTGTCTATTGCAAGCGGAAGCTTAAATTTTTGGAATTTGTTGCGAAGGGACTCCAAATACAGCACAATGAAGCGATCTTGGAGCTCATTGACATATTTTGTGAAAATATAGTCTTGCATTCTCTCTTGGAAATCTGTGCAATCTGTTTGCCGATCATTAATGTGTCTTACGCTGAAAGCAACATACAATCTTCGAAAGTGCCAATAACGAGTCTCATCAGCTCCATGTCGTACCATTCCGGACAGTAGAATTTCACAAGGGCGGGCAACGCATCATTCAGAGTGATATCAATGAGGATTTGATAAGAGCGCTTTACAATTCTCATAAATCCGTCCAGTGAGTTCCTCATGAGAGAGACTGCTTCATTTTTAAATTGATCGTCCATGATGGCTTCAATGCGCGCAATCATGATTTCCGTAAATTCAGTGCATTTCAAGCAGTCGTTGGCCAGTGCGACTACGTAATCCGGAAGACCTTCCGCGGAATCAGGTGACTTCTCACAAAATTTCTGGTATTCGTTCTCCAAAATTCGACCCCAAGCATTTTGGTACTCGTCCAGAGCAGCGCAGCATTCGTGAATGACCTTTATGGGCTTCAGTTAAAGTTTGCAATGCCGTTATTTCTCACGTCGAAAACAAGAGATCCTCGGTTTGATTGTGCCACTACATCAATTTGCTGGTTGAACATCTGGAAAACGATTACGGAACCAGAAAGAAGATATTTTCCCGCAGCATCAGAATCCGGTGCTCGTGAGCGCTGAAGAAAGTCTGTTGTCTCGTTGTTCAGCAGTGTATTTAACCATTCTCCAAGTTTCTCGCGGACAAGCTGGATATAAGTCAGAATCAGCGTGTTTTCCTTGTCATCAAGGAGTCGCGGCTCCAAGTAGTCCTCGTCCACGCCAAGTCGGTCGCGCATGTGTGCATAGTAGTCACGTACAAGCTTCAGCAACATCAGAATCGCCCCAGGCTCCAAATGCGCCGAGATGATATTATTGACCATGTCGTAGATCGAGCGATGGTATTCAAGAACAAAGAACTGGAAAATGTTCAGTTTCTTTGGAAACCTCGGACTCAGTTCGTCACGAACGGACTTGAGATCATCAATCACGTTTTCGATTGCAACCGGTAGCTCTGAAAAGTCAATTTTCTGGAGTTCGTATATTTGATTCACGTGGGTGTTGATGGCATCGCGCTGAATGGCGCGTTGTGAATTAGCAAGTTCTTAAAGAAATGGGAATTTGGCCAACCAGTACGTCGAAAAATCGAATCCGATAAGACTTGCTGTGCCACTATGAACCAAAATTTCTAAAGAAACATCGAACATACATTGTTCTCGCGGCTTCTAAAAGTTCAGCAGGGGCGCTTGCTTCGGCAATGGATGCAAGTTCGTCGGCCTTTTCTTCAGTTTCGATTATTTTGATCACTCTCAGGATGGCGGCAGTATTTCCATTTTTCACCAATGTAATTGTGTTCTTGCAAATCTCCCATAGATAGGTTTCAAATTGAAATATTAATTCGTCGACTTGACGAAAGTACTTGTGAAGTGTGTCGAGAATGTCAGGAGGCGACTTTTTTGATTTGGCGAGGGTAGTGTTTCTTAGGGTCTCCAAATTTTGAATGTGGTAGTGAATAAATAACAAACTATCTGAGAATGTATAAATTTAGTACTGAGACAAGCTGAAAAGGTCTGAACCGGCTGGTCCGGCGGGGTCAGCAGCGTCCCGCGAGAGAAGTTTTTGAATTTTAGCCACTTGCGCGTTTAAATGCATGAATTGTTCAACTAGATCTTTCGTTGCCACAAAGTTTTGATGTGTGCGCGAAAGCTTTTTGATTTCTTTGTAATTATTGATTGAGTTTGATTTCGCCCAAGACGCGTCGATTGCAAGGAGCGCCTCCTTCACCCTTGAAGTCGTTTCAGAAGCCTTCTCGATCGCAGACAGGCCGGATAGATGGTCGCTCATAGCCTGTTCCATGACAGTTTTCAATTGGGCATCCACCAATGCGCGCTCTTTGGCGAACTTCTTTTTCAATAGTTGGAGGCGGTTCGCGAGGTCATCCGGGTGTCTCAGGAGCTCCTAAAACCGAGTTTAGCTCGCGTGTTCGGTGTTGGGCCAGAACCTGTATCTGCTGAACGCCGCCGGCGCGTGCTTCTTCTTCAATCAACATGCCGAGTTTGTCGTTTGTTTACTGACAAGCTTGTCTCCGGGCAGTCTGTGGCACAAATCGAAGCAACCCCACGCACTGGTGGTTGGATGTGCGCTTTTGAAACACTTTGAAACCCAAGATCGCTAACCCAAATGCCTTCCGTGAGCGTCCACACCTCACGGTAAGCCGCCACCGCCAAATACGACTCCTTGCCTTCCAAATAACTCACGGGTCATGCGCAGCGGAGTTTCTGTTCAAAGCATCGAAGAAACTTTGTCGGTAGCACAGGTTCTCGCGGCCGCGGCGAGCTCACTTTCAATGCCTCCGCTTGTAGTAGCGCACCGTAAATCAGGTGAACGCATAGATCTGGGACTGGACGCTATGTTGCTCGAGGAGGCGTGTGTGAGTTCGATTGAAGTCAACTATACTGCTGAGTTTAGGAGCAACTTCTGATCACAAACTGCAGGAGCTGTTCGCTCTGGCGGCTGATGAGACCACAGCGATCCCTACCGCACTTGCTCATGCGTTTCCGATCCCGTTTACTCCTGAGGACTTAGAGCAGTTTTCCGCGGACGCGATAGCGAGAGCTTCGTCGTCAATAAAGGCAAGGCGAACATCAATGCTATCGACGCGACTCCGAGACCGAACTTCAATGCGGAAAAGTGCCGATTTGACGGGACACTTCCAGCAACCATTGAACGGGTTGCCCACCGCGCCATCATCGCCGCCGGCAAGCAATATGCCGCCGCCGCCGCCGCCACCCCCTCCTACTGGTCCTGGTAAATGTTTGATTTTGGAATGTGAGGCGAGTTCTGACCGCTGCCAAGTCCCGGCAATTGTAGTTGGTGCCCCGCTGCCGCCTCCACCGCCGCCTCCACCGCCGCCGCCGCCGCCGCCAACTTCCAGTAAGTTGCTTATCTACAAGTCTGCTTATCCAACGGTGATACAGCTCATGGCCCGCCTCCGCCGCCGCCGCCGCCCCCTCCTCCGCCGCCGGCGGGTAAGTTGCTTGTCGCAAGGTGTGTTTAATCGTTTCCAACAGGAGCTCCTCCGCCACCACCTCCACCACCTCCACCGCCTTCTGGAAGTGCTGGTGAGCCGGCAAACTGTTCTTCAGTTAAACTTACCAACCGATTGTCTCCAGGGCCACCACCGCCACCACCTCCCCCACCCGGTTTCGGAGGTAGTTTGCTTTTTCATGCCGACGGCACTTCAATGAACTGTTTTAAAGGGCCTCCACCTCCGCCGCCACCTCCGCCAGGAATGGGGCCACCCCCTCCGCCGCCACCACCTGGGATGGGTAAGTGCAAGTCCAGCGTGCGAACATTTCTGATTTATGTTCCAATACAGGCCCACCACCACCGCCGCCACCGCCTGGGTTACCAGGTGCTGGCGCGAAAAGCTCAGGTTCAAGCAAGAACGATTTGATGGCTGCACTTGCGGATCCTAACCTGCGCAACCGCCTCAAAAAGCGCGGTCCTCCTCCCGAACCAAAGTCGTTTGTTGCGACGCGAGAAGCGCCTGTCGTGACTGCTGAGGAGCTGAAGTTGCGCGACGAGGCAGAGCGTGGGGAGCTATTCGTGGAGCTGCTGCAGTACATGGAGTCGACGCACGGTAATGTAGATGAGCTAGCAGATCGGGCAGCAGCAAGCACGAAGACGGCGCGTGGTCACGTGTTTGGGCTCATGCGGCCAGAGTATGTTACTGCATTCCGTTTGCTCGAAAGCTTGCCTGAAGGAGGGTCTCGTACACCCGTGCAAGTGTATCCCGGGGTCGAAACGAATCGAGCGATTACCATCCGCGATGCTCGAGAGCAAGATTTGAAAGACGATCTGGAGACCGGGGGCGTTGTTGCACGAGTGCACCTTTACCGTTTTGACCAGAAAGCAAACACGCACACGCTGGATGAAGTTGTGTTGATGAAAGGACGGAATTTCCCAAAACCGATTGCAGCATTCACTGAGCCTGAGCCTGTGAAGGGAACTGATCGTGCGAGTCTGATGAAATATGACGAATGGATGGAAAAGAAAGCTGCCTATTTGCAAGCACCGTATGTGCAGTTCTCCTTATTCTTCAAAAAGGTGAGGGAATCTAAAGTTTTAAAAAATGTTTTTATAACTTCATGATTGCAGCTCTTAGAGCAAGACAAAGTGACCACAATGCAGTATCAAAAGTTGGGACAAACGCAGACTGCTATGCGACGTATGGCAGATTCACTGAGGATCCAATTCCAAGATTTCACTACAACTGAGATTCGAGAAATAGTTGCATCGATACCACGGCAAATCCGCGAGCTAACGTCGCGTCTTGAACGAGAGCGCGGAATTATTCTTCGCGGAGAGTCTCTGAAGCTGACGCCAGAGTTTTTGAAGTCTCTTGATTTGAAGCCGAAGGCGTTAATTGAGGCAGAGAAGGCGCTGGCACGTGCTGCTGAAGAGGAAGCGCTAGCGCGCGCGGCTGAGGAGGAAGAGGAGCGGAAGCGGAGTAACAGCAACAAGGCGCCTGCGAAGACAGAGGATACACAGACGCGCATGGTGTTTTCGTACAAGTCGCTGATCGACAGGGCGAAGGAAGGGCAGAACGTGGAGACGTATCTGGAGAAGCTGGTGGAGAGTGAAACGACGAAGCTTGCTGAAGTGGAGGTGAAGAAGGCCAAGGGGCTCACGCGGATGCACACGTTCCACGCGCCTGTCAACCGGCGTGTGTTGCGGAGCAACAGCAGCTTGGAGGAGCCGTGAATAAGAATGTGGATGCAACAGGGAACTTGAACTTAAACATGAGCATGACGCGGTATGTGCTGTCTTGGCGTTCCATTGCTTCCAAAAATGGTCCACGGACACCACTCCCTCAACCACTCGCGGGCATACGCCGCGGGGCACAGGAAGGCGTTGCTGATCGGCATCAACTACAAAGGGTCTGATCATGAACTAAAGGGTTGCATCGCGGATGTCCAGTTGGGTCTTGTTGTTGTTCCAACCACACACTGAGCAGCAATGGGCCAACTACAGACGTATGAAGCAGTTCCTCATCAGTCACCGCGGCTACACTGACACACCCCAATCAATGGTGTTTATGAGCGACGATGCCGTCGATTCGCACCACAAGCCGATCCTGAAAAATATAGTTGCTGCCTTTCAATGGCTCGTGACCGGAAACAACGAAGGCGACAACTTGTTTCTGCACTATTCCGGCCATGGTGCGCAGTCAAAGTCCAAAATATCAGGTGCAATGGTTGATTGCCTGGTGCCACTGGACTATGAGGTGAGGGTAAATTTCAGCCACGCGCCTACTAGAACAATTTCCGATCAAGTCCGCCGGATGCATCGACGCTGACTTTCTCCACCGCTGCATCGTTCATGCTCTGCCTGCGGGCGTCAAGTTAACGGTCGTGATGGACTGTTGCCACTCTGGCACAATGTTGGAGCTGCCGTACACGTACCGTCCTTCCGCCGAGGACGGCACCATGATGAGAAAAGAGCAGTTGCAAAAAGTCGTTGATGAAGTCACGTCTCTATTTGCACGCGGCTTAAATTTCAACTCTGTGCTATCGTCGCTTGGCGATGTGCACGGATTGCTTTCGGATGTTGCGGAACTCGGCGGTTTGTTCCCGCACCGCAGCGATGTTGACGTTCGTGGATACAAGCACGAGCATTTTGTTGAATCGGTTGACGGGGCTGTCGAGGAAAAAAGCGTGGTTGTGATCAGCGGTTGCAGGGACGATCAGACTTCGGCGGACACTGTTGTTCAAGGCTACGGAAACACAGGCGCTCTATCGTACGCGATCATGTCGAAATTGAAAGAGAGCGACGACACCACCTACGATGGACTTCTCAAGCATGTTCGGGATTTTATGGAACAGAGCAAACTCACGCAAATCCCTCAGCTTTCATGTGGAATGGAAGTGGAGCCTACAGGAAGCTTTGAATTTTGAGTTGGGCGGACTCTCTGTTGGGTCGCTTGTTCTCGTTTAAGCGGTTTTTGGACGTTGCGTTTGCTGTTCTGTTTAAGAAGAGGAGAACTCTGATCGTAAGATCAGAAGAGAAAACCGTTGCCCGTATTTAGAAAGACTGTTGCAACACTTGGCATCTTCCTTGCTGCGGAACATTTGCAGCCATCCTGAACAAGGTCGCCGCGACGGCACTCGTGCGCTTTTGTCGAGTTGCGGGAAAGATGGCAAATCACACTATTACTGGCGCGATCCTCGCCGCGAACGACCGGCGGTACGGGCGCGCGTTGGAAGTGCGCGTGCTCTTCCATGACCCGCGCAGCTTCCTAGTCGTCGACAAGCCACACGACATCCGCATTGATGGAGACCCGACCCAATCGCCGACTATCCAGAGCATCCTGGAAGGCGTACCGGCCCTCGCCGGAGTGTCGCTCCGACTCGTGCACCAGCTCGACTCCGTTACAAGTGGCGTACACGTGTGGGGCCTCACGAAGCGCGCCACGCACAACGCCGCACGATTGTTCGAGGCCCGACGTGCCAGCAAGGTTTATCTCGCACTCGTCAATGGGCACGTTGACGCCGATGCAGACCGGGTAATTGATGCACCTATCGGAGATGTGCCCGGCGACGTCGCCGAAAAGAAAATGTGTGTGAGCAGCGACGGCAGGGTAGCACTTACGCGACTGTCAATTATGCGCTGCGGCTACTTGCGCTTTCGTGGGCCAAGCGGTTACGAACGCGTCGTGAAAGCAACGTTGGTTGAGCTCAGGCCCGAGTCCGGCCGTCGGCATCAGCTGGTGAGCGCGTGCCGTTTGTTCGAGCGGTGCACTCAAAACACCCGCTTGCTGCTCAGCGCGTTCACATGGCGTATATCGGCCATCCTATTATAGGCGACCCGCTGTACGAACATCCGTTCTCGTGCGACGCGTCCCGCACTATGCTTCATGCCTGCAGATTGAGTCTTCCTCTCGCCGAAGAGGGGGACCTTCAATTCGTGAGTAAACCAGAAACATAAGCATTTGGCTCATATCTGGAGTCATGCAGGAAGCCCCAGATCCCTTCGGCCATTTATTAATATCCCCGGATTTAGTAACTGAAGAAGCGAAACAATCGGCGGAGTCTTCAGCCAACTTTGCTCGGATATGGATGCGATATGGGTTGGATGGAAAGTTTGTGACAGAAGAAGATATACGCACCATGTGAATGAAAAATGCCAAATCCTGTTGATTGCCAAAGTCACTTCGTTCAAGCCGCATTTTGAAATACCTTTTTTTTCGGTTGTAATAAGGTTTTTGAAGCCTTGGAAAAAATGTCAGCAAATTTATGGATCAGAATACGGCAGGGCCTACGACGTTTGGCGTACAACCACCAATGGCTTATTGCCAGCCTTTCTTTTTTCATAGTTTCATATTCAAGGCATGCTCAATTCAGCATCATAACTGCCAGCGTCAAAATTTTTGTTTTGGCATGGAAAAATGGGAGATAAATACTTTCTAAAGCTGAATACTGGTGAGAGACCGATAGCGAACAAGAACCGTAAGAGAAAGTGGATATGTCTGCCAAAATCGATTCAAAAATAGTCACGCCTAAAGGGCCTATGCTGAAGTGTGAAGAGGATGTGAACCGAACCATACGTACATGGTCCTTTTTCAATGAAAAAGTATTGTATGTCCTTGCTCCGGACCACTATAGCGTACATTCATCGCAATAGTTATTTCGATTTTATTGCATTCCAGTTTCACTCCCAGTGTGGCCAGAAAAAAGTAATTTCTATTCGGCAATTTCTTCACAAATTTGACGGGAATTTCGAACTTCACCAAAAAAAACCCCTGCAAGGACCCTCCCTACGTTTCCCAAGCCTCATTTCGCCGAGCTGGAATCAAAAGGGTTTTCAGATACTGCAACTGTAGTATCCCTTCCGTTCCGCGTGTCAAAGATTTCTTGCGACCTTCATTCGACCATTCGTAATGTTTGGCGAAATTCTCGCCATGGATTCCGAATCTACTCTCGCGTTTGATTTGTTTGCAAACAATGGAGAATCCTTGAGCGTATCGCGAGATGAAAATCAGAGCCACTCGGAATCCTTCCCTTCCCTGGACCAGTACGTAGAAGACCCACAGCATAACGGCTTTGTGCACGTGTTCAACAACGATCCACGCTCTATATTTGAAGAATCTGCAAGCATCTTGGATGACCTGGTGCGTGACAGCATTTTCGTTTGCTTTCCTTAACAAATTTTCCGGCACCCTGCCCACAATTAGCTGTATCAGTCAGGCAACCAAAGCTACGCGTACACCCAGAATGCAATAACCGAAAGTGTTGCGAGCGCGCACGGGTCCGGTGCGTTATTTCCGAAGGTTGGCGGCATGCTTGCAGCACATCATGGACAATCAAACGAAGCCCAGCATGCTCAGCCAATTCTTGAGGTTGAGGATTGGATTTCAAATGCCGTGTTTCAAGAACGCATGGACTTAAATACGGCGGTAGAGTGTTCCCAAGAGCGAGTGGATGTCTGTGTTCAGCAGTGTGACTCGTTTCTGGTCGATAACAGTTTCGCGTCCTTACAACCAACAGCAATTCCCAGTTCAACCCCATCCATGCCAGCACATGGGATCCATATCGCACCCGGACAAAGCTATACCGCAGAAGCGCCTTTGCAACAATATCACCCGTTCTTTCAAACTCGAAACTCTATCGACAACGTCGCAGAATTGTCAATATTATCTGGCATTACACACTGGCCTGGATGCCCACATGCGCAAGCTGCCGCCTTGCAGATTTACCCACACAATCAACCATACTTTCCGCAAATGCCGACACCTCCCGAATCCGCAACAGCATCAAGACCATATGTGCAAGAAGCCGCGACTATTAAAATTCATATGCAACCAAAGCAGGGAAACGACCTATCCAGTGATGTGTATAAGCCTCAATCGTGCCTTAATCTCGGTGGAACAACGCTTTCAGACAATATCCGGAGGCGGCAACACCAGATTATCAAAGTTCCTCGTGGTATGAAACTCGACACGTCAATTTTTGCCGATGCAGCAAGCATCGCACCCAGCGCTGAAGCACCAGCAGACACAGGGTCGCCGTCTATATCAGTTGATCCTGCCACAGAACTTAAACACGAGGACGAATCCGCGAGTGAGGCGAAGCAGCTGAGATTGAGTCCAGTACCACCACCACCGCCGCCACCAGCAGGTGACGCGTCGAGTATTGCGAGCTTACGTCCGTCAAAGAAAATTGGGAGACCGCGCAAGAATCCCCCATCGACAGAACAGGAGGTGCAGGCGCTGCTCTCGGACGGTGGTACCGACACATCTCAACTGAGTGTCTCAGGGCGGTCGCGCCAGGTGAAAAAAGCCTGCTTGGCTTGCCGCAAAGTGTGCAAAAAATGCGACGAGATGCGGCCGTGCGTGAGGTGCAAATGGATGGACATCGAATGCGTGGATGTGCCCAGGAAACCGCGCGAGCCACGCAAACGCGGCCCGTACAAGAAAACAAAGATTCGATCTGCTGCTGCAGCGCTGCAAGCACTTTCGAGCTGCGTGGCGCGCGCTGATGACAGAGAGTCCTCCGTGTCTCTGGACAGCTTCGAGTGTACATCCGCCGACTTTGCCGGCCCGTGCGAAGAAACAACGTCTTGATCTTCACGCTATTCCCACTGTATTATTATTCAGTTTCGCAGTGTTAACAATCTCCAATGCGTGAGGTTGGCTGAATCAACCAAAAAAACATTGCTTAGGCTTCACCCAGCCAAACAGGAAATGATAATGATATTAATAAAGAATGAAGTTGCTCGATATCCCTTTCGATAACGAAATTCGACAAACAGCGGAGCCTTACCTCAGCAAGATACGGTTATGTTTTGGGATGAGCGAGTTACGTAGATTCCACCTTACGCACAAATCCAGACAGCGAATTCATGGCAATGTTTTGCGCCACCGAAGGTTCCTGAAATTCTTTCTGCCAAGCAATTTGCACGGCTCATCAAAAAGCGGAAAATCCAAGATGGCGAATTTTGCGGCTTGTTAATGCCACAAGATTTAAACTTAACCAAGGCACCACCAAATGTCAATCCAGCCATCAAAACTAGTAGAGACAGCGAAGACGCCGACGCTGTGGCCAGATCCCAACTAAATCCAAAAGTCCGACAGATAATTGAAAATTTTCCGGAAGTTTTCAAACCTTTCGAAGGACTTCCCCCATCCCGACCAACAGATTTACGGATAGAAACTGAACCAAATGCCAAACCACCTTTCAAACAAATATATCCCATGGATGAAAAGGAGCTCACCTTCTTGCTCAAGAACGGCAGAATTCGTGAATCAATTTCTCCTTATGGCGCACCAATTTTCTTTATTAAACAAAAGGACAAACTACGATTAGTATTTGATTACCGCGCCTTAAACAAAATTACTAAGAAAAATCGTGGACCTTTACCAAATATACTTGAAGCACTTGACCGTCTCAGCAAAGCACAATATTTTTCAAAGATTGATTTAGCTTCAGGATATCATCAAATCCGTATTGCAGATGATGAC
>JADHYT010000076.1:5675-69923 GCA_027604725.1 Entophlyctis luteolus
AAAAAAAAAGGGAACGAAAAACGCTAATGGCGCCAAGAGCAAGAGCAGAAACGTCCATTTATTCTTAGTGCTTATCGATCTTGGCGAAAAAAGGCGACAGGAACTCAAAAAACGCAAACTGGGACGGTTCGATGCCGTACTTGTAAACAAAGCGCGAGGCCAGGTACGAGCCGAAGATGGCCCTGACGTAGGACTCGGGGACTCTGGCCATGAGAGTGTCGAGACCAATCTCGTCGACGAGCAGCTTTGGAAACGCTTCGGCCAAAATCGCACGACGCAACGCGACATTCTCCCACAGCGTCGTGTTTTGAAGCTCGCCGTTCAGCTTGACGATGCCCAGCGACAGCTTGTCCGACAGCACTGACTTTGGAAGCTTTGTGCGCTCGGCTTCGTTCCACAGGCACTCGAACTCCATGGCGGCGGTGGACTCAATAAACTCTTGAACGGCATTCACGTACTTGCGATAGAACTCCGGAATCGTGCCATTCTGAACAGTCATTTGGCTTGTGAAATCGGCGTCGCTGAAAGACAGAGCCGCGAGGACTTCCAGCGACGACGAAGTGACGCCGCCTTTGTTTGCCGATGCGTCTTTGAACAAAATCACCCCGCCCTTTTCAAGCTTCAGTCGCGCATCCTGAGTGATAAAGAGATTCGCGCCTTCGACGATGTACTTGAACCGTGGGGTGCCGTCTGGATTGAACAACCGATGAACGTTCTGGATGTCCACTGCTTCAGGTCGTCCTCCGCAGGGAACAAAGAGATCCGCAGAGGATAGGGGTGTCAAGTGGAATTCATTGCGAAATTTGACTCCGTTGTCCACAACCGTCCCATCTGCATTGTTTGCACGGTGAGTGAATGTGCAAAGCGACGTTTAAAAAGGAAAGTTTTAATACCCGGCAAAGTGACGTTGGTTTCGTCAAGAAGAACGCGAAACCCTTTGTCGGAAAGTCTCTTCAAACTGAAATTGTTGATCATTTTCCTCTCGCGCGCCAGACGTGTCAACTCGGCGCGATCCAAGCCGGAGGGGTCATATACCACGCCAGATCCGTCCACAATTCCGATGGTGATGTCCTTTGAAATCAGGATCTCGTTGGACCCCAGGTCTCCGTCAGGCCCGCCCATTTGCATTTTCGTGACTGAGGATTCGTCGATGCCGAGCTTGCCGAAGATGCCAACGACGTACTGGTGCACTGACCGTGTAGTCATGCCATACAAATCGTGCGGGATGCCGCCCATTGACTGTGACTTCCCCGTCGTGAACGCTTTCCAAAAGCTCGCGCCGCGGCGTTTCGCATGGTGAGACGCCCAGTCCATAAACTCGGCCGTTCCCTCATCAGGGCCAAAAAACAGTATCTCAGGCTTTCCGTACTTATCCACGATAGCGTCCCCCTCTGGCGCAACAACCAAATCCAGCACAGCGTCGACGTACTTCTCGAACGCCCGCTGCGCGTCGCCGCTGCCGGCATCCAGCAAAATCGTCCCCTTGCTGCCACCCTCTGGGATATCCTTGTTCTTGCGCTCTTGTGTATTGGCAAGCCCGTAGTTCTCGTCAAACAGACTCCTGAGGTTGATACTGTAAGCCTCCGCATTTCGGCTACGAACGATGCGGATTCCACCGCGTGCTATGTCTTGGAACCTCAGATGGAACCCACGGAACTCTGCCCCAATAATCAGGAACATGCCGAACAACGGCTGCGGGTACTCAGTGGCTGGCAGAAATGACGGGTCCATGCGAAATGACAGTGCAACTTTTGTCGATTGGTAAAAGTTTGTTTTCAGCACGTGCTTGTTGAATGTGAGGAAGGATTCGAAGATCTGGTTTCCAAATATTTATCATAGAAAACTTGGGGAACAGGAAGCACTCACAAGCGCTTCTTGGGCGTTTGCGACGGTCTTTTGAATTTTTTCCAGCAATTCCTTCTCAGAAAGCGCTTTCGTAATACTCAACTCATCGCTACGTCCAATTTGGTGTTCTGCGGCAAACGCGGCGTAGCAGAACTTGATCAGTTCTGGATACATTTTGATAATGTCCAAAATGTGCGCCCGTGTGAAAGTGTCTGATCTCAATCTCTTGCGGATATTTGATAAAACTTCGATGTGGTTGCTGTTATTTTTGCCGTCCAAAATTTTTTCGAGCATGCTGTACTCCCGACCGAGTCTGTTCAAGAAGTGCTGCGCAAAAATCCAGTTTGTATACGCGTACGTGGATTCTTGGACACACAGTTTTCCGGCCTTGAACAACTCTTGAAAGGGGGTCTGAGGAATGCATAGCAACAACGAAGTTTCCTTGGCAACTTGCGAGATACAGTATTCGAATGGCCGGGGATTCGGTTTTAAAGAAGGTCCGAGATATACAGACATAACCGTGACGCCGTTTGAGAATGGTTCTGAAAGTTTCAATGAGTTTTTCGTTGTTTTTTTTTTTTTTTTTTTTGTTTGTTTTTTTGTTATTTTTTAATGCTGGAAATGAAATGTGGAAACTGACCGACAAATTTTCTGGAACATCTCAATCCATAATGCTTGTACAAATCGGAGAGTGCACTCAAGAGGAATTTGGAGTGTCCCGTCTTGTAGCCGACAACAAGTCTCTTTTCATGGCTGTTTTGAACATCGTGGATTTCAATGACTGGGCCAGTCTGATTCAAAACTTCTTGTACGACACGAGAATAAATGCGCTCAGTGACGTCCGTCATTGCTTCACTGAATGAAGCATCGGAAATTGCGCGAATATCAAATGGAGCAGAGGCCGGAGGAGGTGGCGGAAACGCGCATTTGTTCAGGAAGTACGAGCGCAGGTGCGTGGAAAATGTCGGAAGCTGCACGCTTTCGGATCGGTAACTTTCGAGCCGAAATGGCGCAGGAATATCGAGATACTTTTCGTCAATGCTGGGAACGTAATTAAAAAAAAAGTAGGGTTTGAGATTGGAAATGAAAAAAAGAGAAAGATCTCAACTATTTTTCATAATTTTTCCCATTAACGGAACCTACTCCAGGTATGTTTGTGTGTACAAAAACAGCGCTGGTTTCAGTTTGCTTATCCAAGTTGATATCAAGGACGTTTTCGTGTTTGATAAAGCCTGAGATCTTTGCCGAATAAAGGCTCAGAATATGTTCTGCGACAGTTTCCGCAGGCTCGACTTGGAAGTATAGGTCCGAGATTCCAAGTTTTCTGGAGGTTGATAAGATTAGTAACAGAAAATCAGAATCTAGTGTTCTGGTTGACTTACTCATAAAAGAATGAAACTTCCTGATCCAGCAAACTACTCGGTATAAAGCCGCCTTGATTCAATATTTCAGAAACTTTTTTCATTTGGGCAGCCTTGTCGATCGTGCTGCTGTAAAACCTGATAGCAGACCAATGAGGGAGGAGAGGCAGAAGACGGAGGGCAGTGTGCGCCGCGGGCAGCCGCGACGATTGGGATCGGAACGAGGGGCTGCCGGCCGACAGGGAAGCCTGGACGCGCGCGCAGTGCGTGATCAGCGCGGCGCGAAGGGGGGGCGCCATTGTTTGGGATTGCAGCCTATTTCGAGCAGATGATTGGATAATTGTCGGACCGGGCGACAGACGAAAAATGGCGCGGCGACGGAAAGGAGCGCGGGACCGGGCGCGGGGATCCGGCGTTACCAGCAGCAGCAAGAGCCGCACGAGCAGCAAGAGCCGGGCGGCGGCCGATGCGCCATGGCGCGTACGCGGGGATCTGGACATAGTCGCAGTTGGGTGCCGGCGAAGCCTGCGTGCCGCATGATGGGCGGCGGCATTGATTGGCATTCGCTTCCTTCTTCGCTCCTTCGCTCTTTCGCTCTTTCTTTAGTTCCTTCGTGCCTTCACTTCATCCTGCTCAGAAACTGCACACTGGCACTGACTGACTGACTGACCGACTCTTCCCCTCCCTCTTCTCTCTCCCGTCCCCCTCTTCTCCCGTCTCCCGTCTCCCGTCTCTCGCTCGGACAGGATTCGGACGCGCGCGTGCGCCTCGCCCTGTGGACCGACGCCAGTGCGCCCCTCCGCCGTTCCCGCCTCGCCCCGCACCAGACCATCGCCCCGCGCACCCTCGTGCGTCTGGCCGCCATGGCCTCCTCGTCCCATCACGCAGCCTCCCGCGAGGCCGCCGCGCGTCGCATCATCGCTCGCCATCTCGGCCCCGCTGCTGCCGCCGCCGTTGATGCCATCCAGCCGGACTCGCTCGTCGATCCAGGCAACCTTTCCGAATCCGAGTCGTTCCGCGCGTACAAATCCCTCCTTCTTGCGTCCGTCTCTAGCTCCGATTCTCCCGTTTCCGGATTTCGCGCCAGTTTCTCGGCCCACACCACTCCTCAACCTGCGCCTGCCATAGAAAAGCTAAAAACCGCCTCTGCTCCTAAACTGCGCCGCCCAAACACCGATAGCGCAGCTGATTTGTCGAAGCTTCAGCAATATTTGAACAACCTGAATTTGCAGTTAGGCGTAAATTTTTTCTCGGTTCTTGCCTCTCCATAACCGCGTTACAAATAGGATTAGCGCCCACAGCCCGCGAACTGCATCTGTCGCAAATGTCGAATCCCCTTTTTACGACCGCTTAGTGCGTGAAAGCAAGGATCGCGAGAATCTTGTTCGTCTCACCGAGTTTGCCGGGTTTATCCGTTCGGCTTATGTTCTCCCCAGATTGACAAAATGCGCAATGAGGCTGCCCTTGCGCCAAAAGACCCGTTCCCGAAGCTTACTGATGAAGCTGACAGAATGGCAAGTATTGTCTTTTGTTTGTCCATACTTGCGAATTTGCTCCGCATTTTCTTATGCCACAATTTTTTTTTAGGTAAATGAAGCCTTGAATCCTCGAAATAGAAACTCGACAATTGTTTCCGGATTTAATGTCGACCTACAACCTGCTGATATTCGGACTTTATCACCTGGAACCTGGCTGAATGATGAGGTTCAAGAAAGACCCCTGCCTATATTCGTTCATGTCATTAACTTTTCATTTGACAGATAATCAACTTTTATGGCCAAATGATTATGGAGCGGTCCAAGCGAAGCCAAAAATACCCTAAAATTCATTACTTTAACACATTCTTTTACACCACACTTCTTGAGCATGGGTACGATCGAGTTAGACGGTGGACGAAAAAGGTTGCAAATCATTTTTTTTATCCTTTTTTTTTTCTTCATTTTTTTCTGTAAGTAAACCCTAATTTTTTAGTTTGATTTGTTTGCCCTTGATCTGGTTATTATTCCCGTTCATCTCGGTGTGCACTGGTGCTTAAGCGTGATAGACTTTCGAAACAAGCGGATTGAATATTTTGATGCAATGAAGGGGAACAATCCTCGACTCTTTGCGTTGTACCGGGAATATCTGAATGCAGAGAGTCTGGATAAGAGGAAAAAACCTATGGATTTTTCCGCCTGGACAGATTATTGCCCAAAGGTAAAGGCGTGTGTTCCTTTTTTTCTTCTTGTTCTTAATTACAAATTATTCTCCGCTTGCAAAAAGGACATTCCCGGCCAATTGAACGGCTATGATTGCGGCGTATTCGCCTGCATGTATGCAGAGTATCGAAGTCGTGACGCTGCATTTGATTTCTCGCAAAAAAACATGGGCTATCTACGGAGGCGGATGGTGTATGAGATATGCACGAAAACTCTCCATGTTGTTGAATGAAATGATGCTTAAATATTTTCCTCATTTTTTTTTTTGGGATATCAAATCTAGCGGGACGAAAAAAAAAAAATTTACAAAAAAAAACATAAATGGAAGGCGCAGGAAGTGCTGGTGTTTGGGGTTTCAGCCCCGCCCTTGACTTGTTTTCTCTTGTCGACGCGTCCGCAGAGGAATGTAACGAAGGAGGAGAGGCAAAGATAACAGAAATCGATGGTGACATGTGCCCGCACGCAGCGGCCTTGACGGAGTCTGACGCATTTTTTTGCAAAACTACAGATCAAGGCGGGGTTGACACGTGCGACACGCACTTTCTGATTCTTGGTGCAAGAGATGCGCGCCACGTCATTAAAACCGTTGCACGCCTGGGAAGACACCGCGGGTTTTCGGGCGCCGTTCACGTATGTCGCGCGCGCTGCTGTCATTCGGCCGCTGACGTTGACATTTGCGCAGTTTCATATCTACGAAGAGCAAGCCCCGCTTATTGCTCGCACGATTTTGCTGCTTGCGCTGTTTTTGGGTCAGAAGGAAGAAATCAGTCAGATTGGTGCGTGTTGCAACGCGTTTTCTTGTTCCAACCAGCGGCATCGGTTTCAGAACAGTCGCAGGTATTTCTCGAAGTTTTCGGAAATACATTTCTCCGGTCCAAGACATATGACAGTCTGAAAGCGTTGTCATCTAGATTAATCAAGTCAGTGCCAATTTTTTTTTTTTTTGGCGAAGGAGAGGGGCTGACGCCGCGTGCCTGGCGATAGACTCATTTGCGACGAAGATGGTGCCCTTGCAAAGCTATTTGACTTTTCGGCTCTGCGGTTCCGGGACCGCGACGACATTGAATGCGTTTTCAAGTTCTGGCGCGACGACGCTCGCCGGGCGTTCGACGTCGGGGCCATGTGGAGTGAGCGTCTTCGCAGACTGCACGGAGCGCGCTACGATGTGCGCGAGAACATGGTTGACTGGGACTATCACATGAAGCTGATGAAGCGCGAGGTAATTTTTTCGGAGCCAATCCGCGAGTCACAAGCTGACGCCACCTCGTCGAAAGGTCACCGTAATCCACAAAACGGAATATGCGCGCTGGCGCGAACACGGTTTAGCCTTTGAAGTACGAGACGCCGCATACGACCGGCCGAACCGTTCGTTGGCCACTGTGGACGTGATGAAGCACGACGGAGTGTCGGTGGCCAAGTGGGGATATTTCAACGACGTCATCACAGGGCCGTTTGCGTGCTACGGCGTTGAGTCTGACAACGTCGCGTTGCTGCAGAAAGTGAATGAGCAGCACAAACATGTGAGAGCCTTGTGTGGGCGGCACATCTCATTGACATTGGCCATCATCAGACCAGTGCCGAAGTGTCCGAATACAACGTGCTCTCATATCTGGAGGAGCTCAAACGTTTGCTGCCTCCCATCCCCCGCCCTCGCCGCTGACCGTGATCACTGACAGGAACGCTTGCGTCTGTGGAGGCCCTCGCGGAACGCGTCAAGGTCCACATCCTCCCGCCGGCGCCGGCGTCTCTGGTTGCGCATCTGCAAAAAAAGCTTGGCTCGCGTTCGCGAACGCGGCCATTCACCGCCGTGGTCGCCGGCAACTCTGTCGCGCATCTGCTCGCGCGGATCCCGCCCGAGCTGCTCGGCGACCGCACGCAGGTGGTCGCTGAGACCGCGCGCTTCATGCTCGACCTGAATGCCGAGCAAGTCGCTGCGTTCAGTGACGCCGTCGCGCGCGTCGGTGCCGACGCTGGGCTCTGCCGCGACGCAGCCGCTGTTAGCAGCCGCGACTACATTGGTTTCAGAGTGGTGAAGAACGAGCTTGGCCCGCGGGCGCCCGCGGGGCCGCGAGCAGCAGCAGGTGGTCTGGTTGTCTGAAATAAAGTCAAATGTGCGAGCCTGAGCGGGGCAAGGTCATCGTTGTCACGGGCGCAAACACGTGAGTGCGCGCCGTCTATCTTGCATGTGCGACACCGCCAACACAGCTTGCAGCGGCATCGGGCTTGCCGTTGTCCAGCGTCTGGTGGCCGAAGCCGATTTGGAGCGTGATTCAACACTCACCATAGTCCTCGCTTGCCGCAACGCCGGAAAGGCCTGCGATGCACAAATGCAGCTGCATGCGCTCGTTCCATTGAGCCGGCGTGGCGCTATCGATATTCAGACTCTCCTCTGCGACCTATCTAACGTCAAGCAAGTATGCGCTGCTGCGGCCGAATTCAAGCGCCGCTTCAAGCGACTCGACGCACTCGTGTGTAACGCAGGAATGATCCCCATCGCCGGCATCTCGCTGGCCAGCGGCATTGTCCAGTTCTTACGCGACCCGGCCGACTTTGCGAAAAGCACGGCACACACCATCAAGCAGCAGATCGGCGCCACCGTCAGCGATGGCGACGGAGGCACCTTCGGCGCGGCGTTCGTCGCTAACTTTTTCGGACACTATATATTTCTCCGGGAAGTTCAGGATATCATGGCAGACACTGCGCGATTCCTGCGCTCCAAGCGAGCTACAACGCAATATGCCCGTGTTGTGTGGGTTACGAGCGACACCGTTATGCCCAAGGTGTTCGATTCCGCTGATATCCAGTGTCTACGGGGGTGAATTTTGTTCCTTTTATTTGAGTGGCAGATAATTTTTCTTGTCACACTCTAAAATAATGTGGACTAAAACGTGTGCAGAGATGAACCGTACGAATCTTCCAAGAGGCTTATAGAAATCGTGCACATGCAAACGTTCGCGGAATTGAAAAAGAGCGGCATTATCAGCGCCGTCGCAAATCCAGGCATCAGCGCCACGGACATCACGCAGGGCCGCGTGCCCGTTTTCTTGATAATTGCTGTCTTGTATATTGTAAGTGGCTCATTTCTGTTGATAGTTTTGTGATTTTCTCCACTTGCTGGAGACTGAAGTTTTTATTTTCTTTATTTTTTTTTTTTCCAGCTGAGGTTATTCGGCCTTCCGCGCGTGTGCATCACGCCATACAACGCGGCTTCGTCCATTGTCCACCTGGCGTCGGCCGTGAAGGACCCAGAGTCGTTGGATCCCGATCTCGTGTGCGTCAGCGACGTGAGTGTGTTTGGAAAACAGCGTGTGATCACGTACAAACTGGACAAATCGGACATTCGCGTCTGCGACGGAGACGTCTGCACCTTGGGGAGCGTTGACGCCGAAGAAATCATGGAGTATGTGAATGACAAGCTGAAGGCTGTGTTGGGGCGTTAGACGTGATGATATACATTGATTACTTTACTTGGGTCATCAACCCATTCCCTGAAAAGACCTGTGAAAATAGACCGCATTAGGTTTTACGTGTTAAAGTCCTAATGTGTTGCCCGCCGTGTATGAAATCTGAGTCAGCTCCAGGCTATTCAAGAGAAAATCGAACGGTGTTAAATTGGACATTTATCCTTTTTAGCAGAGCGGCTCTCCTCCAGGTAAAGATGAGCCAGAGGCCACTGAATAGTTTAAGATCGTGAATCGACTATTTCTGGACATTCTCTGGAAATGCGCAGAATCGCGCCTTATTTCGATGCGAAGCCCGCGCTGCTCGAACTATGAGACAGCTTTTCGCGTCAGAACGCATTCTTGGTACAAAAATAACATATTGAGATCCCTTAACGTAAAAAGAAGATTCTGCATGGTTAATCGCTCACTGAACAGTTTGTACATTCCTCTCTTTGGAGCTCTAAGCCGCCGGATCCTCAAGAGCTGATAAAGCATCAACCAAATGATGTCAGAAGTTGCTGACTATCGCAGAGACGCGAAGCGCTCTCTGCAACAATAGATCCAGAAAGTTGATGTTCAGCTGTTGTTTGCTTTATTGCTGTGAGACTTCTTTATTCATCTTTGGATCCCCGTTCGAAGGCAAAACAATTGAAATTTTTGAGCTTCCGCTGGTTCCCAAAAAACTAACAAATTTATTAGCGCCCACAATCAGATTTTGGAAACCGTGAATTTTGAAAGACGCATCATAAAGGAGTAAGAGGAAGGATCTCGGACTTTGAACCGCACAGGGAAAAAGATTTCAATATTGGATACGCGCGAACGAAAGAAAAGAATCATCCAACCGGCCACGGGAATTTATCATTGTGCTCAAAATCGTGCGGAATAAGCTGACCAATTTTGACTTTCAATACCGTGTGCATGTTTGTAACATAGGCTCTCCGAAATTCATTGGCTATTTGCTCTATCGACTGTATATTTGAAAAGGTTATGCGAACCTGCTTTTACTGTCTCAAACTCACGTCGTAGTCGAGAGGTTTAAACATCAGATCTGCACGACGCGAGAGCCCCACTGCGCCAAACTTGTTGTTATGTTTGACAATCAAGACAATGTGTCTGAAAATTTTGCCCGAACATTGGCTTTTGAAACTCATTGCTGAGAAAGAAAAAATTCGATCCAAAATGCGGATTTTTGACACCAAGCGCGGCGAGTCTCACCGTATCGATCGAGTCCCCAGAACGAATTCGTGAGGTATGTCGCCACAACCACGGCTTCCAGGCATTTGATGGGCAGGCCAAAGCGGCAGATATCCTGCCCAATCTTCATCAAGGACTTGAAAGACACGCATTTTCTGACTTGGAAAATTGAGCCAAGGTGGTTGTATGAAAGTGCCAGTAGATACTTTTCTGTTTAGTTGTCAACGAAGGCAGATCCAAACGGCACATACGCAGACGCAGAAGCTTTGCGGCCGCGTCGAGCTCGCGGGCGTCGGGACCATCGAGGATCGGGGGGCGTGGAACGAAGGCAAATCGTGCGGGCAGTGTGGGGTTGTCCTTTATTGCGGCTCGCAAGAGAGCGCGTGCGGGATCGGCAGCTGAGGCTTGTGCTAGCACGTGGGCGCCGGCAGGGGCCGGAGCCGTTGTTGCTGCCGAAGGCTGAACCGTGGCCGCTCCGTGCAAGTCGCCTTCGAGTGCGCGCCACGCGGCTTCATAGAAAGCGGCAAACGCGTCTGGCGCGCGGCTGCTCATAATCCGTCCGCACTCAATTCTTTTTCTTTTTTATAAATATTTGGATTGAAAATCCTGCTGCGATGGACGATGTACCTGCGTTTGCGGACCTCGATGACTACAGCGAGCACAGTGACTCGGACGCCGCCGAATCTGGCGACGAGGATATGATGCGCGATGTTGATGATGGCGAAGGTGACGGCTCCAGCCTCTTTTCACAGTACGTCTTCCACTTGCATGAATGCATCAAACGAAACGCCCGACGTGCATATTAGAGATGAAGATGACGAGGTGCTTCTGGGATTGCGGCGCGTGGACACAGTAGCTGGGCTGTATCGAAAAGAGCCACTGTACACGGTATCCGTGCACCCAACGCTCTCAGATGTAGCTGTGTCTGGTGGTGGTGACGACGCCGCTTTTGTGTGGAGCACCGATACAGGCGAGATCCTGAAGGAGCTGCAGAGTGTGTATTTCTTGAGGGTTTCCGTTTGCTTACGCGTATGTCAGGCCACACAGACAGTGTCGTTGCGTCTGGCTTTAGCCACGATGGCCAGTACCTCGCGACTGGAGGGATGGACGGACGCGTATTTGTATATCTTACTTCTACCGGTGAACGAATACTCGAGCTGGAGGGCCCCGCAGAAGTCACATGGCTTAATTGGCACCCACGGGGAAATGCGCTGCTATGCGGATCTTCTGATGCAACTTTGTGGATGTGGTTTGTATAGAAATTTCGCTGACAGTACGTATTAAACCAATCCTAGGTCCATTCCGTCCGGACAATGCATGAATGTTTTTACGGGTCATTCCGCATCAATAACCTGCGGTCAGTTTTCTCCGGATGGAAAATCAGTTCTTAGCGGCGCGGAAGATGGCAATCTTTATCAATGGTGAATACGTGTTCAACCACTTAAAAAACGCCAACACCAACATTCAGGGATCCCCGAACAGCGACCCCGAAACAAATATTCCGAAGCGACGATGCCAGGTTTCTGAGTGGGGCAAGCGTGACCAGTTTATCTGTACATTCGGATAGCGCCGTGGCTCTGGCGGGTGGTGCAGACGGATCAAGCTGTTTGGTTGCTTTACAGAGTGGAAAAGTTTTGGGAAGCGTCAGTAAATGCGAAGACAGTGTCGAAAGCGTCGGGTTTTCGAGTCAGTTGAGTTCAACGCAGCGGTGGATGTGTTGAGTTTTCTTACCCAACGACTAGTCTTCCTGTGGCAGGAGTTTCATCGATCGATGGGTCAATAGCCTTGTGGGACATCCAGCTCATGCGTTTGCGGCAGACGCTGCGGCATCCTAAGGGGGTAACGAAGATCATGTTCATGAAGCAAAGCCCCTTGCTGTTATCCTGCTCTTTGGACAAGACAGTGCGGCTGTGGGACTTGCGCACGGGTAACTACGAACGCAGTTTCTACGGACACACGGGTCCAATCTTGGACATGGCGATTTCTGGAAGCGCCGACCGGATTGTCACATGCGGGGAAGACGGGAGTGCCCAGGTGTTCATGATGCAATGACGCGATACGCGACAAATAAATCCCGTTGAAGCCCGTTTGAGCTCTTTTTTATTTTTATTCTTTTCTTCAGCTTCCGACGAACCCTTCAATTTTTGCATCTTAAAACCAAAGCGAAACACTGACGAAAGAACAAAGAAAAATGTTTGCCGACCCGGTAACCTTGCAAGAAATCGCAGGTCTACTGGACCTTCAGACAATTAATTCAATCATTGACGTGGCAAATACCAACTCCAACCTGGAAGGTCTCGCAGACTTCATTGACACATACACGGCTGCCCGGTATGACATAGCAGAAATAGTTCTTGAACGTTGGAACAAAACACTCGCGTTGTACGTTGCCAGTAACCCAAATGTGTTTGCGGAAACCTGTCTCCGTAAGCTGAAAGTGCTGAAGCAAACAGTATAACTCATGCAGCACAAATCTTTCAAAGCAGGTGAACGAAATACCCAGGAGGATCCTGTCATGCAAATCCACAAGGTTCATGTGAAATATATGATGCAGTCGCTGGCGTTGCATGAATATAAGGCGATTATGGCTCTACGATTCCATGCTAGCCTGATAGCGAAAGTCAACCAAACATGTGGCGAGGATGGAGGAATCAAGAAACACGATCGGTTCGTTCAGATAACTTTTATACGGCATTAGTGAGTAAAAGAAACACGCAGTCATCCACCGCAAGTTACACAAGCGCTCGAAGAGAGTTTTCGCCGTGAACGCTTTGTTAGCAAAAACGAGCGAGACAGGCTGCAAGTCGTAACTGGCCTCGCGCCATCACAAATAATGGTCTGGTTCAGCAACAAACGAAGGCGTGGTTGAGTTCATTGATTGATTTTCATCTTTCATTGAATTGGAATAAAGCTTTATTTGTGTGTTCAAAAAACAAACAAAAAAAGAGAGAAAACTGGTTCGCATTTCCGTTCATTAACTGCGGCACAAGATTGCTTGCGTGTTTCTTGAGCTTTCCCAGTCTGTGTATCGTTAGCCTTCAACAAGGCAACAAGACGACTGTCAGAATTGACGAATCTATCTGTTCGTTTTTGGGCCGACACAAGAAATATAAACGCAAAGCAATTTTCCTTGTGGCCAAGGAAAAAATTTTTCCGGGTTCAATTTCGCGTACTGGGCAGATATTTTTTGTGCATCTGTGTTCCAATTTTGGATTTCATCAAACAAATTGGCAGGTTCAAAGAACGGAAGTGCAGATACAGAGGTTGTGATTCGTTTGGCATCTAGCGCGGAAAACGAAAGGGTCCTGCCTGCAAATGAGATCTAGGCATGGATGCAGCAGGAAATACCGCGCCGACTCTGAGTGACGAACTTAGAGACAGGGAGAGAGAAGGAGATGCGGGAGAGGATTGGGTCGGTTGTTTGCATTTTAGTGGGCATTTGAACCTGAATGAGTGCCGTCGCATCAGCCCCGCCATCCTCCCAGCCGCTGCAGACGCAGCTTATTCTCCCCACCTCACGTGTGTGCACTGCATGTCAAAAGCCTGTCACTGAGAAGAGCATGCGCGTTCTGGATCGCTTCTTCCATATTGAGTGTTTTATATGCGCGGTTGGGCTTTTTCCGAAGTCCAACGTCGTAGCGTTGAGCCTGATCTGCGTGTCTCTTGCAGGAATGCGGCCTGCCATGCGAAAAGTTCTTTCCCTTCTACGATCCCAACGATGTCGAAAAAACGAAACTAAAAGTCATGTGCGAGACTCACTACTATGGGCAACACGGCCTCTTGTGCGGCAACTGCGGTCTGGCATTGCGTGGTCCGCATATCGACGCACTCGGCAAGAAGTTTCATCTCGAACACTTTTGTTGCAGCCACGAATCGTGTAACTTGACCTTCCGTCAGCACGATTTATTCTATGAACGAAACGGAAAGGTAGTCTTATTACTCCCACGTATCCGCTTCATGTTCTTCCAATTTTGTCGGTGTGCGTGGTTGGAGATCGCATAAGGGTATCGATCGCGATTTTGGAAGTGAAATGAGTAACGGACAAACGGCTCAATTTGGATGCGAGTGTCGACACTCATTTGATATTGCTGACTTTTTTGAATACGGAGTCTCAATTGCGTCACCGTTTCCGCTTTTTCATCTGTTCGTGAAAATTATTATTTTTCACAGATATACTGTCCGGAGCATTACCACCAAATCTGTGCTGCAAAGTGCGCAGGCTGCCAAATGGCTATTGTTCATAAATTTGTAGAAATGAGAAAGGACGGAGTCCTCTGCCAGTGGCATCCGCAATGTTACAGGCTTTACAAAGTTCGTTTTCTGCAGGATCAAATCATATCCTGACAAATTCAACACCTTCATTATAGCTGTGGAATGTGAAGTCGAACTTCCAATGCGCCGATGTGGCATCGAACGAAGGAGATGCGGAAGGTTTTTTGTGTCGCGCTAAACATTGCTTAAAATCTTCCAATCTTCAGATTCTATTGCTAAGCGACTGGAAACAATAGACAATATAATTCTGGTTCTGAAGAATTATGAAGAGAACACCGTGAATTGCATACAAGGCACACTCGCATATTTTTGTGCAAACAAACTTTCTCAGACTGTTTTGTGCTGTTCGCGATTCCTCGATTACGTGGACTCACTTTTTCTGAGTCTTGAGATGATTGATAGCTCTTTGATTTCTGTTGGCGGTCCTAATGCATGCCTGCTGACTGTAGATCAGAAGGAAACAATGCATTTGGCCAAGAAAACAATGCAATTCTTTTCTGCTTTGAAGGACGCAGGAACTGTTACTGTCAATGCTGTGAAGGATGTTGTGAAAGGCGACTTGATCGATGCTGTTACTGATCTGGCGAATTCGCTGAAGGCAACAATCCGGTTAGCTTTGTATGGAGCGTTTCGTATGGTTCTATTCAATCCTTTTCCAGTTTCTGGTCTAATTTGCGTGATTTCAGGAACGAGATTTCGGCTCTGACTCTTCAACTTTGGCATTATTGACTGTTATTTCGAGTGTCCCTGAAACACCCGTTTATTCGGCCCCAGAGATATTCGACAAGCTTGGAGCCATTCTGGACAACCATACAGATTTTTGTGTGCAGTGCAAAAATTCAGTGAACTTCGAATGTTTTAAAACTGATGGAAATACCGCATGTTGGAGTATCGACTGCTTTCACTGTGCGACGTGTGGTAAAGTGTTTGGCAACCCTGATTTGAAAAGTTTGGCGTACAACCAAGCCACGGGATTTGTTTACTGCCTTGAACACGCCAATGACGATTGTGTATTTAGTGGCATGCGAAAAGTGTCCCAGTTGCAGCAATTTTCGTTCCTACTGCATTTTGCACTGGGAAAGGTGTATGCACAATTGTCAACTCAAGGTGAGATAAAATAACCGCCTCACGAAAGTAAATAAAAGCATAGATTCATTTGATGCGAACGCCCAAACTGATGCGGAGGAGACGGCAACGGTAGCGCCACGACAGGGTTCGCCACTGCCGGAATCAAATGTTATTCCGACGACCGTATTCATGGCCAGGATGTCGCATTTACCACCTGCGGAGGACATACCAGCTAGCGATGATGACATGACACATGCGCCGGCACTGCATCGCGAGCTGGAAAAGCTACCGCGACTGCTAACTGTGAGTTCGGTTCCAGTGACGCCTCAAACAGTTATGTCACCGTTGACGGCAATGTCGGAAAATTCGATAGTTCGCCTGGTAACGAACGCAGATGCCGCCAGTAGCGGGCGCGTGCTAAGCGAGCAGAGTGCGCTGGAGCGCATTGGAATCGAGCGGCAGGCCATCGCATTGTTGGAGAAAGCGATGGGCCGCAAACCTGTGGAGCTCACAGGAACAAATGGAAAAGGATCTAGTGCTTTTAGTCTGAAGGGATTTTCGTGGAAATTCAAGTCAAGTGTCAAAGATGCTGGGACCGGCTCTGCAAGCTCCACTAACAGCTCTCAAGACACCCGAGTTGGCGGATTGAGTGGATTTGTGGGTGGAAACTCGACTGCAAAGCGAGGAATCAACTCGAAGACTGCGAAAGGTGGGATCTTATCTGCTTTTGCTACATTGACACATTCTGGAACGTTTTAGTTGGAACATTCGGCGTTCCATTGTCTGATCTTGTAGCTGCGCATGGAGTTGTGAGTCAGCTCCCTGGAAATTTGTCTGGCCAGATACCAAAATGTACAGAAGTAATGTTTCAGCAAATATACCGACTGGGTAATTAAAATTCAGCTCGATTTTTTTCGTGACATTTTTGTCAGACGTATCAGTCGAAGGAATATTTAGAAAGAACGGAAACATTCGGAGGCTGAGGGAAATGGCAGAAATGTTTGACCAGAACCCAGACCTCGACAAGTTGGACGAAACAAGCTCTATTCAAGTTGCTGCACTGCTTAAACGATTTCTGCGCGAACTGCCGGATCCCCTGTTAACTTCGCGGCTGCACCCTCTCTTCGTGGAGTCCCAGAATCCGAAGAACAACTATAGCCTCGAACAACGAAAGAAGATTCTGCATTTACTGTGTTGCTTGCTGCCAAAACCGAATTCTGATCTTCTGCAGCTTTTGCTACAGTTGCTGCGCCACGTTTCACAGTTGAAAGACAGCAACAAGATGGATATCCCCAATTTGTCCACCGTGATAAGCCCAAATATTCTTTATGCCAAAGGCAAGGACGTCCGCGAAGATCATCCGTTCTTGTGCATCACTGCAGTGCAGATGCTGATATTCTACCAGGATGAGTTCCGCATGGTGGGCGTTTCAGTTTCATTAATTTTGGAATACAGTTTGACGTGTGCATTCAGGTGCCGGATGAAATCGTCCTCAATAACAGCGAATGATCAAGTACCAGATGATTGAAGGCTGTATGCACTGGCCGTGGATTTGGGCATTAATAAACAATAGAATTGACTTTTGTGAGATGAAAGACTTGGACTTCCTCTTGGCCGCCGTCGCCTACACCGCTTTGATTTCAATGGCGACTGCATTGGCGATTATCCTAGCGCGGCCATCGATGTCGTTCACGAAGATAGGCATCTTCCATCCGTTCTGGTGAGTTTGCTCATCCATGGCCAAGTCTTACCTTCGTATTTCAGCGACGCTGGCGGTGGGGGCGAACGTGTGCTGTGGGTCCTCGTATCCGGACTGCTCGGGACGCCACGGTATGCTGCATACAGTTTGGTGATATACACTCGCGCGGGCGTAGAGCGGGACAAAGCGGGTTTGTTACGTCGCGTGGAGGTTAGTAGTGCGACTGTTCCGAGTGCGCGAATTATGATGGCGATCTCAAACAGGACCAGTTCGGTGTCCATTTCAGCGCCGCAGACGCTGCGCGGATTGCCCTGGTGCCGCTACGGACATGGTGGCTTTTAGAAGCCAAGAGGTATCTGCAATTCCCCGAAGCATACGCGCACTCAACCGGCATAGGTACAAGCGCCTGACGCTGATCGGACAATCTCTGGGATCGATGTTCGTGGCAACGGAGGCGCTGCTGCGCGCGCGGACATGTGTATTTGTAGAAACTGTCGGATTTGCATTCACGTATCCGGTCGCCCGGTACTTTGGGGGGTGCAGGGTCGTTGTAGCGTACGTGCATTACCCGACCATCAGCGCGGATATGATTGGCGTTGTGCGCGACGGAGTGGAGGCGTTCAACAATTCAGGCACGGTAGCACGCAGTGTATTTGGGCGCAAGGCGAAGCTGGTGTACTACAAGTCTTTCGCTAAACTTTATTCGGAGGTCGGATCGTGCGCGGATGTTATCATGGTGAGTGCGCTTCGCGTGATAATCCGTTTGATGGTCAATGCAGGCCAATTCATCGTGGACAATTGCTCATTTGAACGAAATTTGGAAAGTGCCTGAGAAAACATCCATCGTGTATCCTCCCTGTGATACGTTAGCTTTCGAAAAGTTTGATCTGAGCCATTCCCGCGAAAACGTGATTCTTTCCGTTGGTCAATTCAGGTATCCAATTTTCGAAAAGATCGAACCAAAACAAAAAAAAACAAAAACAAACACAAAAAAACAACAGGCCGGAAAAAGCGCAGAAACTCCAATTGGATTCCTTTCACCTTTTCCTTGTGTCAAACCCAAGCTTCAGGTCAGGTACCCAAAAGGTGACGTTGCTTTTCATTGGGGGTGTACGAAACGCTGCAGACAAAGCTCTGGCTGAATTTGTCCGCGCGGAATCTGAGCGTCTGGGAATATCGGAGAACGTGCAAGTGTTGGAAAATGCGCCATTTTCAGTCTTGAAGGAATGGCTAGGAAGAGCGGCTGTTGGGATTCACGCTATGCGGAACGAACATTTCGGAATAGGCATTGTGGAGTATATGGTAAGCGTATGCATGTTGGCCCATTTCGTGAATTACTTTTGCGGAAGGCATCAGGGCTAATTGCAATCGCTCACAATTCTGGTGGTCCGAAAATGGATATTTTATCGACTAGCAAGAACTCACATAATGGTTTTACTGGTATGAATTGATTCTCCTTATGACGTACTCTTATCTTGATTTTCTGCCAGGCTATTTGGCATCAACCAAAGAAGAATACTCAGCCGCCATTCTAGCAGCATTCTCCCTCCATGCAAAGGATCAGATGGCTTTGCGGCAACGCGCACGGAATTCTGTTTCAGCCAAGTTTTCGACCAAGTCCTTTCAAGAAGGAGTGTTGAGAGCCATCTCTAAGGCTTTTTGAGGTTAAATTAGCCAAAGAAAATAATGAATTAAAAGTTCTGGATCTATTAGTATCTATTAGTGGTGCCTTTTTGTTCGCTGTAACGACAGGCTGGACTTGTAGCTGAAACTAGAAGGAGAACTAACCAACTTGTTCCTAACTCCAAAGGGATTAGACGCTGCTTGTTACCAACTTGACAGTGTATTTTTGGCGTAATAAGCGATACTGAAATGGTGCAGCTATGATTCTTTAGAGGACAGTGAAGGCCCTGAAAGGTTCCTGACAACAAGACTTCCAGGGGTTTCGTTGTTACGATGGCATGCATGAATTTGGATAGAACGAAAATCCACCAGTTTGGGATTTCATTACTCGGATTCCAGAATTGCAATTGGTGATGCATAAAGTGAATCGGGCTCACCACATGCTGGATCATTAGCTGTTCATTTTCATTCGGCAACACGCTCAATATCACCAAGCCGTTCTCCCCCAGGAATCATTTGGCAACTATCTTAGCTACCGCCAGAAGAATTTTCTCTACTGACTCGCTAGTCACCTGATGATGCACGACCCATCGGCATTCGCCAAATCCGCGCCCGCCACCAACTTTAACTCCCACCGCTGCAAGGCGCGCCTGTAGGTCCTCGGCAGATATTCCGCCAGGCTTTACTTCAAACCATACCATGTTTGTTTCGCACGGACGAGAAGCAGGAAACCCGAGTGCTGATAATCCCTCTGACAGGCGCCGCGCATTCTCGTGGTCGATGTGGAGACGCGGGAAATGGTTTTTGATAACGTAGATTCCTGAAATTTTCCAAGTTGTAGACTGTTAAATGGCCAAGTAAACGGCAGGGGAAACCTGCTGCAGCCAACAACCCGGCCTGCCTCCAACCGCCACCAAAAACTTTGCGGAAATGGCGTGCGCGCTTAATTGTCTCAGCATCGCTTACTAAGACCGATCCAATGGGAGCTCCGAGGCCCTTGGACAAGCAGAGTGAGACAGAGTCAAACTGGCTGCAATATTTTGATATGGAAATTCCAGTTGCAACAGAGGCATTCCACAAGCGCGCACCATCGAGGTGCATTTTGATGTTCTTACTTAACGCAAATTCGCGAATCCGCACGAGCTCATCAAAAGGAAACACCTGTCTTTTTCTTAAGCTTGATTGTGAACCAGGGCACGTACCTCACCACCGAGCGTATTCTCAATGCAAATAACTTTTGTTGGCGCGTGGTGGACATCGTCGGTCACAATTGCCTTGCGCGCTATTGCTTCAACGGTCAAGTGGCGGATGCCATCGTCTGGCGAAACAGGGATGAGAAGCGCCTGGCTGTGATGTGCAGCTGCACTAGCCTCATAGTTGAAGATGTGGCTTCGCGCGTCGACAATGACGGAGTACGGAGGGCACGTCAGAAGAGATCTCAGCCCCAACTACAAATCTGGTTAAGTTGCAGACGGGCAATCACGCAATCGTGCCTGATTCGTCATCGTCCCTGATGCACAAAACAGCGCCGCCTCATGTCCCGCTGTGGCTGCAGCGAGAGCCTCGAGTTCAAGCACCGTTCCGTCATCCTAACGATTAAGCAGATCAATAAATTCAAGCGAATTGCATGACGGCCGACCCCCAAAACATCATCGCCCACAGCTGCAGCAGCGATTACTTCTCGCATTTCCGCAGTGGGCGTTGTAACTTAACGAAAGCGCATGAATGGCGTGATTAGTCGAGACGGATAACCCCCAACAGCCGATACCAGTGTCACTCCGAAGATCTGCAATCAGCTGTACAGTTTTGGTATTTGCCGCAGCCGTGGCGGAGGTAGAAGTGGGATAGACTGACATCGGCGTTGCAGATTTGTCAAAATATTGAATTTGGGTTTGGCTTGATTTGAAATGAAGGATTTTTACTTTCATTTCTAATCGTAGCACACCAATGACAGACAGTCCGAACAACGATCATCATGCCCCTCTTGCCGCACTCGTCTCGCTCGCTAATCAAGAGCACTATGCATATCATGGAATTACGTCAGTGTCATACGACAGCTATGGCTCGCAAGTGAGTCCCGCAGCAGACACAATTCCGGCCCCACAGTCGCCACACGAAGCCCTGCAGACGCCAATGAAAATCAAAGTTGGCCGCAAGCCCGACCCGAACGAAGCTGCAACGAAGAGACTACAGCAGACGCGAGCAGCTCAACGACGGTTTCGCAACAGGCAGGTTACTAAGGTGCAAGACATGGAGCGGCGGATAAGTGAGTTAGGGCAGCTGTTACAGGACACCCAGGGGTATGCGGAGTCACTGCGTTTGCGCGTAGTTGAGCTGGAAGAATCCAATGCGGACCTTCAAGCGCGGCTGATAGCGGCAGCCAGTGGGGGCGATGCCGCGGCGCGAATTCGGAATCCACAGCCAGACGAGATGGAATCGGCGCACTCATCAAAACTGCCAACATCAGGCACAACACAAGCACCACAGCATCAACTACCGCAGCTGGCTTCAGCGCCATGTACAAGCGCCGGAGAAACTCCTCGGAGTGGGAGCGTGGAGGCAAAGTCGACGATGGAATCTCCGGGGGTGTGTTTTCAGCAGCAGCAGCATCATCAGCAACAGCGCCGGATGGATTCTGCGGGGGAGGAGGCCCTACAGCAACCGCGTATACTACCGACGCCTCTGGCTGACACGCGGTTTTGGAGCATCGTGTGAAATGAGAAACGAACTTTTGATATTATGATTTGTCATCCCCACGTAAATGAACAGAGCCGGCCACTCCTCCGGACCCAGTTGTCCCGCAAACTGTAACCCAATCCGAATCTGTGCCCCAATTGCAAAAGGCCGTATCGCATTTGCCCACGGAGCCTCCTGCAACGGCAGTTAAAGTAAAAAATATCCTGAAGGGCACTTGTCGGCCGGCGTACGTCTGAGTTATTTATGCTGAACTCCCCTCATCGCTCATCATTGACAGCAACAAAACACCATGACAGGAAGTTGACAACCGATCCTGCGTCCAAGAGAATCGCAAACACGGTGATCAATTGATTTCGAGATTTCAATTTTGTTAAAGAATCAAAAACTTAACAGGGCAGCGCGCATTCCTAGAATGAAAGGAAAACTGCTTTCAAAGAACTTCAGCAAAAGGTTCCCGAACTAGAACAACAGCTGGCATCTGCCCGCCATGAGAACGAGTCCTTATTGTCTCTGGTCGCCTGACTCGTCAAGGATGTGACAAATTTACGGAGCGGAGTCCATGCCGCAAGTGATTTGCCCAGCACGATCGCAATCGCGCAAGACAATAACTTATTATGCGTCTGAGGCTGGGATCCTTCAGCGGAGTTTGGAAAGACTATTCAATAAACAAAGAGGAATAAATTTCAAAATTCTTGCGTTCATCTTGCTAGCGGCAGATTCGCGTCGGATTGAATGTAACAAAAAATTTTGTGACTTTCACTCTAAATTCGCACGTGACAAGAAAAAAACCAACGATTTCTGACGGTTGATTCAATACCTTTTCTCTAATTCTTAGAGGCAATCCAAATGCGCGAGTGTCACATTCAACTATTGTCAGCGCTGATCAGTCTTTCGATCAATTTCTCCACCATCGCTCAACAGCAACTCATGAATTTCATGACTTCAGCATGTCGAGAATTGTTGCAAGGTTGCGACAGCGACAGGAGAGATATCAGCCCTCATTCTCGTCACTTGTTGACACCAATGTTATCAGCTCTGCGCCCTTTGAACCTCGATTAACCTTGAGCCCGTTTTGGATTTCACGATGTTTGGAACAATTGGCAAAAAGCTTTGATCCTTTGATTCATCTCGCAAATGGCCCACAACTTTAATAGGAAAAGAGTTTGCAATTCGAAAAGTGACAGATTTAAACGCAAATAATATAAAAGTATTTATCACAAAAGTCAGATTTCTGAAGAGAATTTCTCAACATTTAGCATTAGCCGAACGTTTGTGGAAGCCACTGTGGCGGATATTGCTAGGATCGATTAGAACTGATGTTATAGCGAACTATCCGGTACAGATTGTTTTCTGTTAAAAATTCGTCCCAGAACGCGTTGGGCATTAAGCAAATGGAGGAAGGGCACAAGTTGATTCTACACACGACTCCAGCAACGTCATCTGCAATTACGCTTAACTCCCTTTTCAGCACCGTTGCACTTTGACTCACATCTCGACACTTGGGAACCTATCGAGTTTTCGGCGGTGATAAGTCCGAGCAGGCAGCATACAACCACGGCACGTAATTCTACCACGCGCACAAGGAAGGATTAATCGAAGAGGGTGCTTCGAGTCACGTTGGTATTGGTAAGACATGTCGGGACCGGGTGATTCCGATAACGATGCACATTGTGGATTCCAGATTATTGTGAGATCAACGAGATTGGTCCGTTGGTGAGCCAAATATATCAAAAAAGTTGTACACAACAACTTGGTGTACCTGTCTCTGGATATTGACTCCCTGGGATCACCAGCGTTCGCTCCGGCAACTGGCACTCCGGAGACAAACGGTTTGTCGACGGGTGAAATGTGCAACATCCTACGTCACCTTCACGGGCTTCGTTTTGCAGTGCTGATGTCGTGGAGGTTGCACCGGCGTATGACACTAATGCCGAGTTGAGCGATGGCCGCTGCTGACGTAATTGTTGAAATGTTGAGATGAGGTCAACCATCCGTTGGTTTGAAACCAGAGTTTTTCGTTTGTGGATAAGTTACCTGCTTGTAATGTAACATGAATTGCAAACTGGAACGTGGTGAATCTTATCATCATGGAGTCAAAGTTTGGAACCAACCTGAAAAATCTCTCTCAACTCAGATAAGATAGAATTGCTTTGAAAACATTTCCGTACCAAGTGGAGACTGTGGCAAAAGTGTCAAAAATGACTAACGTGGACAAGGATGCTGCGCGCTTGGAAGAGTTGGGCTACAAGCAGGAGCTCAGCAGGAGCATCTCGTCCTTTTCAAACTTTGGTGCGACTCTTTCGATCGTCAGCATCCCAGCCGCAACATTTCCGCTGTTCATGTATGGCCTGTCGACTGGTGGACCAGCTGCAATGTTGATTTCATGGCCAATTGTCGGAGTCTTGTCAATTGCTATCGGAATCTCTTTGGGAGAGATTATCAGTGCCTATCCTACAGCTGGAGGTGTTTATTACTGGAGCGCGAATCTTGCTGGTCCCCGACTCTCTCCAGTCGTTTCCTTCTACACCGGATGGTTCAACTTCATTGGCCAAGCTGGATTGACTGCTGCAGCATCATTTGCTTCTGCACAACTTTTCGTTGCTTGTTTTGTGAGTTGATGTTCCTGCATGAAATGTACTAATATGCATTGGCAGTACGCTGGAGGTGTTTTGAACGTCGTTGATCATCCGACCACGGATATGCTCTACATTGGAATTGTGAACATTGTCAACGTTTTAATACTGGCTATGTCTGCTCTGCTAAACACTGTCGCAGTTAAGTGGCTGGGATATTTGACGTCGGTGTCAGTCTTCTTCAACATTGGTGGTATGTTGCTGAGCATGATCTCCGCGGTGGCCATGAGCCCAACGCATATTTCGGTGAGCGAAATCCTCTCATACTGGAACAACCAAACCGGACTCTCGGACACATACTGCGCAACCATATCAATTCTGGTTGCATGTTTCACTTTCTGCGGTTATGACTCTGCAGCCCATTTGATTGAAGAAACGACGAACGCAGATATTGGCGGCCCGATTTCGATCGTGTCTACATTGGCCGTAAACGTGCCGCTCGGCTTCTTCCTTCTAATGGGCCTGCTGACTGTTGTTCCTGCTAATCCTGACGACCTGAACGCCATGATTTTCGCGCCAAACTCGACATCGGTGATTGTGGACGTGATGGTCAATGCCTGCGGGCCGGCATACGGAATATTCCTGGTGGTTATTGTTGCTATTAGCGTGGTTTTTTGCGCGATATCGATGATAGCGACTCATTCGCGGATGATCTTTGCCTTTTCGCGCGACGGCGCGGTCAGCGAGTACTTCCACTATCTGTCGCCGGCCAAGACCCCTTCACGTGCGGTATGGCTAGCGGTAGTAATCGACACGATTGTTTGCCTGCCTTCTTTGGGTGCTTCCACCGCTTTCACAGCCCTGACTTCGATCGGAACTGTTGGACTCTATGTTTCATACTCCATTCCAATCTTCTTCCGTGTGTACCATGCCAAATATTTTAACGTTGGAAGGTGGAATGTTGGTGCATTCGGACCAATTGTTGCATCCATTGCAGTACTATGGGTTGGTATTGTGACAGTTGTCCTGAACATCCCCACAGTGAACCCGGATCCGTTTGCTGCCACACTCTTTAATTGGGCGCCTGTCGAGCTGGGAATTGTATTGACCGGTGCTACTGCATACTGGTTTCTTTCTGCTCGCAAGTGGTTCAAGGGGCCGAAGTTGGACGAAAACACGTTGAAAATGTACACGGACAAGACAAAACCACACCGTGAGCTCTTTGCTTATGCGAACGCAGGCACTCGTGAATAAACTAAACTTGAATGTAATGACTCAGAAAATCAGTGCTTCGCATGATTGAAGTTTTGTTTCATTTTTTCTTGAATTGAGGCGCAAAATTTGTGTCATACAAGCAAGCAAACACTGACGAATATTATGACGGTCGATCAAAAGGATTGACGAGAAAAGCAGATTGATAAGCATCTTGAGCGGCAGGTGAAGCACAAAGTGTCGTTGTCATCAATTTTTATGTTTCACCACCGAAGTTGAAAAACGAGATTCCGAAGATTCCTTTCGATCAAGTTTATGAGAGTACAAGTTAATACGAGGGCATGCTTGCGAACTAAATCGGGATAGATTCATGAATTTCGAAACGCGCCGCAAATCTCAGACAAGAACGCTGAAACTAAAATTTTGCTTGGAGAACAATACAAATGCACCGCAGTTCCGCAGTCACAGGATACACCGCCTCGACAAACTTACTACTAGATAGATGTACCGCCCGACTTTGCTTGCTATTTTTCTTACAGCAGGCATCGCGGCGGCTCCAACAAAGAGAGAAGCAACAGAGTCACAATCGTGCGCGGTTTTTGGTGAATGGTCGTGCGACGCCTCAGGCACGAAGCTACTACAATGTGCTTACGTAGGAAGTGACGAATTGACATGGTACTGGTCTGGTGCGGATTGGTAATCAGGACCCTTGACGAGTTTCCTTCTCACTTAATTACATTTTGATAGTTCAATGGTGCCTTCTGCATCGTCCTTTTCATCCGCTCAGGATTGTAACGGAAAAATAGCGACATCACAAACCACTGTTGCCATGACGACCTCATTGGAATCGGAATCTCCAGCAATAACAAGTGTCGCACAATCTGAAGCCGATGGTGCGATTCAAACAACTTCAGATTCTTCAGCAGTAGCACCGGCTCCAGAAGCTCCGGCTCCAGAAGCTCAAACAGAGGTGGACAGCGCTGCTGTTCAGACGACTGCAAATTCCGCCACCACATCCTCAAGCTCCGTTACCAACTCCTCAAGCTCCTCGGAAAACGTGCTGATATCCGGGTCAGGTGACGGCACGTACTATTACGACTATACAGGCAAGACATGTCCGAACCAGGCAGAGTATCCCGAAAACAATGGATACACATCGTGTGAGCCGTCTTCAGGGTACAAGACGCTAGCGTCACGTATGAACAATAACATTGTCGCACTGGCGCTTGACCAGGTGACGAATCACAAGGCAGAGTTGTGCGGAAAACGAGTTATCGTATACCACAACGGCGTGGAAGTTAATGCAACGTTCGTTGTTTGGGACAGCTGCCTGGCGTGCACTGGCGGTGTCCGGCTGGATTTTAGTCTCAGCGCACTTAGTGCCATAGATGCTGATGCATGCACGCTGGGTGTGGTACCAGGGATAAGTTGGAAAGTTGTTGACGAGCAGATCATTGAGTATGTGCCTTGAGCAGCAGTTGTTTTCGTTTTCGTTTCATTTACGAGGAAAATTAAAAGTTAAATCGAATTATATTGTCAATGTCTTCGTCCACCCGAACATGCGTATCGGCCCCCGGGAAGGTCCTAGTGGCAGGGGGCTATCTCGTATTAGATCAAGCGTATTCAGGACTCGTCATCGGCACTAGCTCCAGATTCTACACAACAATCACTTCGTTACCGAGATCGACGTCTTCTTCTATGATTTCCCGAAAGACCATCACAGTACGTTCTCCGCAGTTCGACGACGGAAGATGGGTTTATACGGTTTCGATGGGTGTTCCCGATGTGCCCTCTGTATCTTTGGTGCAAGACTCCAATGTGAATCCCAATGGGTATGCTTACGATACTGATCGCGTTTTGATTGTATTCATTTTTAGCAATAAGTTCGTGGAGTACGCCGTGTCGCTCACGCTGTCAGTCGCTGCATCCAAGTGTGTCGACGTCACTGAGAAACTCGGGGGCGGGCTGGACATCCTGATTGTGGGACACAATGACTTCTACTCGCAGCGGGCACAGGTTTGAACGTATTGGGACTCAGCCATACTGAAAGGTGCATTCTCTTGCAGTTGGCGTCGCAAAAGCTCCCGGTGTCGACGACTTCGCTGTCATCGCTACAGCCGTTCTGTTCGACAATGACGACAATCGGAAAGGTGCACAAAACGGGACTGGGATCGAGTGCCGCGATGATAACGTCGTTGGTTTCGGCGCTGCTTGTGCACTTCGGAGCAATAACGCTGTCGCCGAATACTGTTTCCAGGAACAGCACCCAGAGGGCGGATGTGGAGCTCGCGCATAATATGGCTCAGTTCATTCACTGTCTCGCACAAGGAAAAGTAGGGTCTGGGTTCGATGTGAGTGCTGCGGTGTATGGAAGCCATGTCTATCGACGTTTCAATCCGGCGATTCTGTCGAGCCTGATGGCGCGTTGTGATGAGGTAGGAATCGGAAAAGTAAGCGCGCGCGAAATTTTGGATGTCGTAGCGGGCCCCACAAGGTTTTTCCTTGTCACGCGAATTCTTGCCAATCTGTTTGCAGATGGGATACGATCGTTCAACCTTTCAAACTTCCGGAAGGGATCAAACTCATGCTTGCAGATGTGAATGCCGGAAGCAATACCCCGCAACTCGTGTCGGCGGTGCTGGAGTGGCGTAAATCTGAAGAGCTCGACGGTTAAAAGAACTCCCCCCTTTATTATCAGACCTAACCTTTCATTCCAGCTCTGGAATTGTGGGAGTTGCTCAACAAGGAAAATATGCAAGTGGCTGAGACCTTGATCAAGCTTTCCGAGAAGGCGTCGTCACATCCGTCAGAGTTTCTAGAAGCACGAAGGCGATTTTCGCGAACTACTGGGAATACTTGGTTGGATAATGCGGCGAATGATTCGGAGCGATTATTGGCCCATTTGCATGCTTCATTCTTGGTTCGATTTGTTTATTTTGCAGGAGTTCGTTGGGCTCACATCCGTCATTAGAAGGTACGCGTATACTTGCGGGAAATGTCCATATACGCAAAAGTCCCTGTCGAACCACCTTCGCAGACGCGACTTTTGAATGCCATTTACAAAGTCCCCGGGGTTATTATGTCTGGAATTCCTGGAGCAGGTGGATTTGATGCAATATTCGTTCTTGTTGTAGAAGATGTTCGTGAGGGCAATCCAGACACGGCGGCTCGAGGAGAAAATGTTGAAGCCATTGAAGAAGTATGGAGGACCTGGAGGCTAAGCGAAGTCGGGCCTTTGTTGGCGGGTGCAGACTCCAACTTGGGGATTTTAATCGAGGATGTGGAAAAGGTTCCTGGACTTACAATGCACCTATGAATGGAAACATGCTTGGTGTGGTACTTTGCCAAAATCATTTCATCCGTCAAACTCATGTCTTTCCTATCACACGTGACTGCGAAACCTGTCCATCACAAAGAATTCCACAGCTCAAAAGAACAATTGCAGCTATTGTTAAAATATACATCTGTGCAAAGAATGGATTCAATCTGACTGATGACTGAATTGACTTTTCTGTCCAACTCGTCTTTGATTGCTGCAAGATTTTCAGAGATGAAGAAAGTCTTGGTGTTGTCGTGCAAAGACTTATAACCATTGGAATGCGGACAAGTGAAACAATGCATGGAAGATATGAAAATTACTTCCGACGTCAGACATCGAAAATAAAAATTGCACGTCCATTTCGCACCATGGAAAAAAAATATCACGATTCGGAATTTCGAATGCACTGCGCGAATGTGTGGTGGCAGACTAAGCTTTATTTTTGAAATTTTTTTTTATTTCTTGCTGCGATTCTGGCAGAAGCTTTCAGTTCTATCACTTCCCAAGCTGCCACCCTTTAACCCGATTACTGTACGCAAATTGCCAAACACGCAAGCGCGTAGGTCTTTCTGGAAGTATAGAATCAGCACCGCACTGACGAATGGGTCCGCGGCGGCCAGAGCGGCGACAGCGAGCCACACTTCGGTGTTCGCGGAGCCGTAGATGGTAATGGCACTGTTTTCGACGGTTGCGCCGATGTGGGCGGCAAGGAGCGCAAGAAAGGCGACGTAAGGCATGTAACAGACGATTAGGCTCGAGGCCATCAGAAGGCATCCGCAAAGTAGCCGCCACTCCAGCGCGATACGGTCATTCTCGCGTTGCAATTGCTGGAGAGACGCGTCAAGAGAACGGCTGATGTCGCGCACTCGCTCGACGAGGTCGTCGAGATGGTGCTGCTGCAGAGATTGACTTGGCTGCGCAGTTGCCGCGACTGAAGGAAGAGCGGCAGTCGGAAAAGTAATTGAAGAGTGCACAGACGCCGATTTGCAAACAGATCCTCTTGCTTGTACTTGGCGACGCGCGGCGTTGATCGCGTCAGTGCCGACTGAGGCTGAGCGTTTTACAGGCAAGGGCGGAATTTCCATACCACCAAAAGGACCTACTGTCGGAGCAATGCCTGCAACTACTGTGTTGGTGCTACGGTTGACGTTTGCATGAGATGTACTTCGATATGACGCGTTGGCCATGATATCACTGCGAGCTAAAATGTCTTGCGCAGGCAACGCAGCAGTATTCCCCGGTAGTAGTGTGACGGATTTCATTACTTCTTTGCACACAAGCGAAATCGTCTCGGGCGAATGTTCGATCGGAAAAATGAAATTTGATGATATCTCCATGTTAGAGACAGCTGACTGCGTTATAAGTTGCGTTGTAGCCAAAGAATTGATATTGTTAAGAGATTCGAGCACTTTGAGAGAACTTTGTCGATTCTGCTTTATGGCAGCTTCATTTTCCGCCAAGATTTTCATAGCGAACTTGTAGGTTTTCACGTAATAAAACAGCGTGAAAACTAGAGCTACAATATAAGTCGCAATAAATATAATTAGCCAAGGGAAGAAAATTTCTCGTGACGACGGTGTCACGCCGTCCCAACTTGTCTATTTAAAAATTGTTTTCTCTGACTAATCAAAGGAACACTCACTGAGAACCAAAAGATGCAGCCAAAGGCTATGACTTCCCACAGAAATACCACGAATAAAAGACGCGTTACCCATTGCGATGTGGACGATATACCTTTCACGGTCAAATTGTATCTGCGGAAAAAAGAGGAAAAACATGTACAAAGATATCAGAGATTTGCAACAAAGGCCTTTAAGAATGAAGCCTAGGCCTTCCAAAAAAACTTCAATACCGTTCAAATGCCATGAAGACGTTGAGGGTGCAAACAAGCATCAATAGGCATGACAACATGAAGGCAAGAAATTTTCGACTTTCCGGGCGGTTAGAATATTGACCCAAGCGTACAGCTGCCAGCAATATATAAACAAGGGTGATTGCAAGCACCGCTCTGTTGAGGCGTTTTTTAAGCAGCTTTGGGCTTAAGATGATTGTCAACGCTATAGGAGCAGACACGAGGATGCTTGAGACGGGGAAAGCCAAAGAACCGATTACGAGCAGTGCGGACATTACTTGGATTTCTTTGTGGCGTGACGAATAAAATTGAGCAAACTTTCTTTGGGCCAATAATTATGCCAAAAAAAAATAAAAGTAAAAAACAAAAAACAAAAATTAGAGGAACGAAATGAAAGATTCGAGCGACAAGGAAAACGTGCCACAAGCTGCTGCCGCACCGCATCGGCGTATCAGTGTCACATCTTCCACCGCAAAAACGCTCTCAGTCGCCGCTAACAATAATCATGTTGATCGCGAGCACTCGCCGCTCCCGGTTCCTCGGAGGCCACTGGCGACACTCTCATATGCAAATACGGCGGATCATCAAATCAGCGTTGCAAGAAGAGGCTTCCGAACGAGGTCGTCACTTTCGACGAAACCTGTGTCTCCAATGAAACCCACCAGCCAATTCCAATTGACGAGAGAAGCCAAACCAGCACCATTACAAAAGCAGGAAGCGTCGGGGATGCCTGCGAAGGAGCCAGAACTACTTTCTGGCGGAACCAAGCGCCATCGGGAACCAAACCACAGTATTTTCTCACAATCTGCATCAACGTTCGACAGCGCGACATCGTCGTCTTTTTCATTGGAATTTGGCTCAGTGTATGATATTGACGCCGACGTGGTGGCTGCTGTGCGGCGACGAAGTGAGTATGAGCAGAACACGAAACCGGCGGGAAGTTACGGAGGGAAGATGGTACAAGTTGTTGCCCCAGAATCGTCGGATAGCGAGTCGGACCCTTTTGGGTTTCGGAAAGCGGAGGAGCGGCTGAAGGCGTCTGGGATTGAAATTCGATCTTCGCACCGCCAGGAGAACGCCGAGCAGCCTCGGACGGGGAAGGCCAGTGGAAATACCATTGAAGATGTTACAGAATGGTCAGTGGATGAGGCCGACGCGTCGGAGGCATCGAATCAGTCGGACACGCCGCCACCAGCAGCGACGGGGGGTGGACGCGCGCGGATGGGCGATGGACAGCAGCAGAAGCATGCGGCGCGCAGCAGCACGCGATTGCGCACGCGCGTGAAGCGGCTGACGTACTGAGTGGTGGACAGTTTCACGCACGCCTTGGCGCCTTCGAAGGCGAAAGTTCATTTTTCATTTATTTGCCTTCTGGTGCCAGCAGCCATGGACGTCTCGTCTGCCGCCACCTTCTACAAGTGCATGGACCCGTGAGTGCTCCGTACGCCTGCGTGCGAACCGGCGTTGATGCCTCCCCAGCTGGCAGGAAGGCGACGTGGTCGCGGACTTTCCCTCGTGCATCGGATGGTGTTCCTTTTACAAGTACGCCGCCGCTTACGTCGACTCGAATAATGCCACAGTATGACCATCTGCCTACTTTATGTTTCTTATTAACCGATTTCACATTCCTCTAGTCCGTCACTTGTGTGTGCGGCGATGACCCCGACTCTGAGGGATACACGGATCTATCCGGGTACTCGTTCAGCTGTGATAGACACTGTCCGAACGAGCTCGAAGCATCGTGCGGGTCTGTCGAGTATCCATATGCCTTCAGGTGCGGCTTGTGAAATTTTGTCCACAGCCATTAAATTTTCTTCAAGTGTGTACGAGGTTAATGTGGGATCCGCTGCCATGGCAAGCAACACTGCTTCCGTGGCAGTGAAGAGGATTCTCCCTACGACCACCTCAGGCATGATTGGTCTAATATCCGGCGTCGTGATCGTTGTTGCGGCCATTGTATGTGCAGCAGTCTTTCTGGCGTATCGCTTCGGCATCATTCAAGTCAAGAAGCCCGACTTTAAGCGACTTCTTTCCCAAAACTTCTATCAAAAGGCCCAAGAGGATGAGGAAGAGCACGAAAACTTGGTGAACGAGTATGTGGGGGCAAACACCACCGTTGGAAGGCGGTCAGCTAACCCTAAAGCGGCCGGTGCTAAGAACGTGACCTTCGCCGAAAAGGAAGACGGTTTCGACGAGGCGGAACTAGAAAGTGGAAGAAAGTACGTTTGAGATATTCTTTTTTTGCGGTTATAGTTTGTCGGATTTCTTGTTTGTTCGAGCATTGTGCTGTTTTGTTGTTGATTGAGATACATTTATGTCCACATGAAATACTTGGGCCTCTATCGTTGTTGAGGTGGCGTCCGTCATCCCCGTAGCCACTGATGTAGCAGGTAGATGTTATCCTTCGCATCCTTTGCGGCATCTTGCGCTTCATTTATTGGTGGTTGTGAGCGTGCTGGGGAGGAATGCGAGGAACTGAAAATATCCACGGCTCGGTTAGCAGCTAGCATTCACATGGATAGCCAGCCATGAGTTCGACCAACCGCGCTTTTCATGTGCAGATAGGACTACTGCCAGCGCTTCGAGACCAGACAAACGTGTTTGGGAACCGTCAGGTTCATTTGTCACAACTTCATTCAACAGAAATGGCTAACGGAAACAATCGAGAACGCCACCGCAAATTCAGTCAGCCGTAGTAACGACTTTGACTCCAAGCTTCCTGACGTCATAGTAAACCCACGCTGAAACAAATAGCGACACTAGCACAAACGCAACACTCAGGCCGGCGATGCCTCCTGGCGAAAGATCCACAAAACACAGAATTGTCGTGGCAAGCACAGCCACGGGCTGAATAAATCGAAGCGACGAGTCCAGGAACAGCGGAAACCAGTTTTTCGGCGCGACGAGGATAGACCCGTCAGCTTCCTTCTCCGCTTCCCCGATTTCATTGTCACCGGATATCCAGTGCACGAGCGCAAACTCAATCAGTCCGAAAAAGATAAAAAAGAAGCACGTGAGCACAAACTTGTCCATGCTCGTGTTATCTGCATGCGAAACATCAGTTTTTGTAAACAGTTCAACAGCAATTATTTCTCACAGGACACTTTCGGTAAATCTGTGCTCAAAATAAACATAAACGACACAACGGCTAGCAGCAGTGTGACTCCTGCGCCAATGCGCGTGGAGACGGCGGCCGGATCGATCCAGTATTGAGCGGATGAAGCAAGGGCGAGAACAAAAATAGGGACGATATAACGCGTGATGTAGTATGCGGGTATGCGCTTGGCTTCGATGGATACCGCGAGAAACGAGTAGTCAGTCTGGCCAGATATCTCAGTCAGGGAGCCCGACACGTTAGCTATGTCCTGGATAGTCCATATGTCTGATTTTAGGGGAGCAGTTGGGTCGCTCATAGGGTCGGGGTACACGGCGCCAGTGGAGAACCATTCGAGCAGAAGCGTGGAGTTGCTGATTGCGAAAATCCATTAGAAAATTTGTGGACACAACATTTTTCACGTCGCCAAGGCAAAAACACGGCGGACTTACTCGAACGCGTAAGACACGAGCTGCAGCTCGAGGTTCTGAGTATCAAACGGAAATAATGCCAGATCTAGATCCGCTGCCATCGTCATAATGAAGTGCTGTTCAATAGCGCACAAGTGAGTCAGACCCTTAAGAAAGCAAATGACTCGGTTAACCCACCCGCGACCAGAAAACCAACCCCCCGGCCTTGAGTTTGAAGCTGTAGTCAAGGGTTTTCATTTCGGCTGCTTCGTTGTAAAAGTAAATGTCGGGCGTCCAAGCCAGGGACGGGTCCACATGGAAGGCTTCGCCGTCGAGGATGGACGTGTTGAAGACAAGGCGCGGATCTACCCACTGAAGACGCAGATATAGGTCCATTTCGAATGTGCCAGCGAGGGGGTCGAGCCCATTGAATTTGTTGAGCTTGTATTGGCATTGGATTACCGTCTTGTTTTCGGCCGCGTAAGGGCGAGCGAGACGGTCGTAACCAATAAACAGCGTGTCTTGCAGCTCGGTCAAGTTTGTGAATGCACGTGCGGGGGCCGCTGCCAGCATCAACAGCAGCGACAGCGCAAGAACAAGCGGCAACATTTTCTGGTTTTTGTTTTTTCTTCGTGCCAAATTGGCAGTGTCAGGTGTTGCGTTGCAGCTTTCATTTGAATGCAAAACACGAAATACTGCAATGATCTACAGGGGCCAGCAATAGTCACATTCGACTTACCGGTAGAAAAGATCAATCCCAAGTATACCAGCAAGATACCATTGCAAAAACAAAACACAAAACCAAAATGAAGAGAAAAGCAGAACAAATCGAACTCCCATCGAAGCGCGTCAAACTTTATATCCGCGTTGTTGTTTTGATTGTAGGTAATAGTATTCGGGTAAGAGCCGTGATCCTCGGATATTGTGCAGGCGATATTGAGGTGCAGCGTGCCAACCGCCGCATTTGCCAAGGTTTCCAAGAGCGCAAACATGCTTCTGCGGTATTTTCTTGGCGGTTGCCTTGCCGTCCGCTGGAATAATAGAGGGTTTCGAAAGCGTGTACGAGAGTGACGCGATTTGCTTTCGGCGATCATGCTCTTGATTGTGAAAGGCCCGTCCAGTGGATTTGAAACCGTGATGGTCGATGCTACCATCCCAACGGATGTGAATTCAATGGACACAACATCCGAAACAATCAACAAAGAATTCTGGCCTGCCCCAATATTCAGAGCCGAGAATGCTGTATGGAGAGGAGTACAAACAGATTCAAAGCCAGGCCGGACACAATCGGTTGGGACAAGATTGGCGGCGGCAAGGACACTTCCGGTTGAATCATGTAAATCGCGAACTGGTCCATCGCTTGGGAAACGGAAATCGAAAACGTTGAGTCCAAATTGATTGGGGCGCTCTTAGTCGCAGAACCGCTGACATGAAGTACGTGCATCTGCCTCACTGCTCGATCTCGAAGTCCAGTAGACTTCTGCGTCCAAAGTCCCAGCACTAGTGGCTTCACCGGTGGCAATAACGCAGAAACGAGGACTCAATTGTTGTGAAAGTTGGAGATATCAGCGCCAGAGATGAACTTTTGAGCAATATCCGTCAAGTTCAGGGTAAAATGTTGTCATGTTGACAGCAAACAGGTCCATGTTGTCCATGTTGTCCTCGTTGAAAATTTGGAACGTGTGGAGAGCGCAATGTTTCCCGATTTGGGAAGGCACCACTTACGGATAACGGTGTCAGCGAAAGGTCTCCTAGCAGTAGGACCGCTTCACCATTGTCTCCATTGGTCCAGCAGACCGTGAGGGCGGTGGGAAATGTCAAGGCGGTAGCTGCACAGATTATTACCTTTCGTTTCTTCGATTAGATGCTGCAGCAGGTACGTTCGAGATTTCCAAGGTTGGATTCCTGTTAAGTCATAAACGACTCGCACCTGTTGCCAGTTCTGCGGAAACCTCTGCCTGAGTTTCTGGCGCATCCGGTTCGGCCAGATAGTTGTCACCACAAATTGAGCCGTTTACAGTTGCGATGGAAAGTGTGATGCTAGCAACAATGGGAGGCCGAAAAATATTAGAGACTCAGTGCTGGTTGCCACATAGAGCAGTATCTGCGGTATTTATACTGCCACTTGAAGCAATGTGAGGGAGGGATATAGTGAATTCTTCCTTGCGTACCCTTGGGTTGGTCAGGACTTCGAAGAAGGATTCCGTATTTATTACTCGGCCATTGACTCATTCGCTTATTTACTCACCGGAGCTCTCCAGAACTCTACGTTCCTGATTCTGGGCATCGGCACGTTGCAGTAGGACTGTGTTCAGAAATTTCTCGATTTCGCGAGAGGAGGTCCTGGGGTTTTCCTGAGAACCGATGCACCGCCGACAGCCTAATACAGCAAATTTTCCACTGTCTCTTGGACTTGTGGACAGGTTGTCTCAGAAGTTGGCTGCAGATTCGCATTTGATTTATTGTGGAAGGAAGAATCCGGCGCTGGATGCGACAACATCGCAGCGCCCGATTCTTCTTCGCCTTCTCCTCAGACACCAGGACGTCGTTCTCGCCCATGGCTCGTGCGATCGATTTTATTCGGAATTATCGCGCATGGAGGAAAAGAAAAACGAAACGGAAACAAAAACAGCTCTATAAGAAATAAAAAAGTGCCAGCCAACAGGTGCACGGGAGCAAGCCCCATCTTTGCAACACACAAAATCTGTTCCCACCGAGACGAACCATCAAGAAAAAATACAGGATACCCAAGCATCGGTTCATATAACCAAAAGAATAACCACAAACAAAATAATCCGCAAATGCAATGCAGGGGACGCAAACTAATTCGTTCACATGGCCAACAAGAAGCCAACGACTCCCGCGAAGGCAGCAACAGGCATCTCCACGGTCATGGCATCGGATGAGTAGATGCCTGAAGCCTTAACAGTCGCCGGGACTGGACGAGCAAAGAATCAGAAAATATTATGAAACAAGAAGAGTAGACAAACCGTATGGCGAGTTAGCAGCAGGAGCAGCGGTTGTGGAAGTCTTGCCGGCGGCGACGGGGGCAACGTAAGCAGCAGGAGTAGTGGTTGAAGCAATAACTGCAGCAGGGGCAGGGGTCGTTGTTGTGGCAAGCGCCTCCTCTTCGCACTCGGTGGTCTCCTCCTCGCATTCAGTAGTCTCCTCGTCCTCCTCGCACTCGGTGGTGGTCTTGGTGGTCACCACAACCGCTGCAGGTGTCGCAGACGTTGTCTTTCCGGCTGCAGGAGCGACGTAGGCTGATGTGGTGATAGCAGGAACGGTTGCAGCTGGCGCCTTGGACGTTGTGGCTGGTGCGGGTGCAACGTACACGTAAGCCGACGTGGTGACGACTGTCGCAGCTGGCTTCGGGGCGGTTGTGGTGCCTCCAACAGGTGCAGTGTACACATACGCGGATGTGGTGGATGCAGTGGCGGTAACACCAGCAGGTACCGGGGAAGTAGTTGCGGCGTGGGCGGCGCTGCAAGTATCCACAGTAGTCGCCTTGGCAACAGTGCAAGTGTCCGACGTGGTGGCCTTCGCGGCAGTACAGGTATCGGAAGTGGTAGCACCAACGGTCACACCAGCCGGAGCCGCGGTGGTGGTGGTAGCGGCGGCAAAGCAGGTGTCGACCGAGGAAGTGGTTGCAGCGGCGGTGCACGTTTCGGCAGATGTGACGGTAGTGGACGCAGCAACAGCAGCAGGCGCAGCGGTGGTGGTGGTTGTGGTTCCCAAGTCCAGGGCGTACTCAATATCAGTGGTGGTGGTAGTGGTGGTTGTGGTTGTGGTACTGGTCGCCAGCAAGGCCTGCGGCGCTACGTAGGCAGACACGGACACGGCTGCGAGCAAGGTGAGGACAACGCGGACAAGCATCTTAAGTGTTTGGTTCGCTGGAGATTGCTGTTGGCGCTGAGTCTATTCTATATTTTGGAGAGTTTTGAAAGTACACTTCACGTTTCATATTTTCTGCCTCTAAAAATGCTATGTTTTAATCTTGTTTATCTCCCGAAATCCCTTGCCCCCAACTCTGACTGCGGTCCCATCATGCGGCGCACTTGAAACCCAAAGTAACACCCCCGTGAGTATGCTTTATATGCCGTCAACAAAACTCCCCGGCGGTTCTCCTCATTGACGCCCAATCTAGAATTGGAAAGCTTAGCGATCCTACGACGAATAAGCAAAAAAAAATTATTTTGTTCTTGCTAGTTTTCGTATGCGCCTATCTGTCTATATGTTGGATCGTAGATGGAGATACCTGTTTTTGACACCCTGGAAATATGGGATTCCGGCTTGTGGACACGGCCCAGGATTGCACCAGGGATTAAGACGACAGGCACGCTAAGAGCGCCAGGCATTTGCTGTCATGTTTCGCCATTAATGTAACGACCACACGCTTGATGACCTTGTCATTCATTCGATGGATTATCAACGTAATGAATCCACATAGTTTTATTTTCTTAGCCGAACTCCGGAAGAAAAAGGTTGCGCTTGGTAACGTACCGCGATGCACTCAAGAATTAGCCCGGCGATGACGATCACAAAGAAATATCTCAGAAACAGCAACGCAAAAACTCGTAGTATATTTCACGGTTGGCTTGTCGGAACGCTTCGATCGCCAAACCAAACTGGAAAGTAGAAGCAAAAGTTGACAGCAGCAAGGGCAGTAACTCAATAAATTAAAAAAATAAAAACCTTTAGTGCATCTTCCCCACCAAGCAAGTCTTGGATGGTCAACCAAATCTGAAGCATCCTTGCCCGCTTCCTATTTGATGGAACCGAGTTTGTCTGCAAGATTTAACGTTGGCAATAGGAAGGGATGCACTGGTGCTCTCACGAAAAGCATAAGACAGTACTCATTGACAAAAGATACATTTGATCGAAAAGCCGGAATCCGCAAGAACATGTCGCGAATCGGAATTACATGACCATTGTGCTTTTTGTTCAGCGCATCTAGTGAAGCCGCAATTGCAACGGGATCTGAAAGTCCATTTTCCAAAGGATTACCCACAAATGTGTGGCAAATAGCTTTCTGATGGAGACACGGTGAGCATCACAATCGATTGTTTTGACAAACCATTCGATTCAAATTTTGGGAGGTCATCCACGTAATTGTTTCGATCGCTTTATGCCGTTCCAGGATTGTGCATTTATCCAGCACATGACCACGAAGAACCATATAGATGAAGCGGGAAGACATGAAAGCGGCGGCGCCGGTGGCGGTGAGTTGATTCTGTGTATTCGAAATGAAAAATAGGATGAAAAAATTAACAGGATTCAAATACCGCAACACTTCTCATCAAATCGTTCACCAACGGACAGTTGGCGAGTGACGGGAGAGAAACCAATGTTTTTTTCACAGCATCAAGAACCGATACATCAATTGCCGTGTTTTGTATCGGCCTCTCCGGACCGGGTTCGTTGGGCACTTGCAAAACAGTTGGCTTAACGCAGCTGCCAGCTTCCAAAGCGGCACGCAGAACGATATTTTCGGCCTCTAATTTGTCTGCTCGAGCATTGGCCGCCATTTCCCTTTCCAAAGCTAGGAGCAATCGCTGCTCCAGGCCGGGATTGATACCATGCGTGGTCGCCACAACACTGTCTGCCGACGTAACGTGAAGCTTTATGCCTTGCTTGGCTTCAAGCTCGCGTACGCGTGCTTCGAGAGACATAATGTAGTGGCGCTGACGTTCACGGAAGGCTCTGTTACAATTTTTTTGGCGGCCTATCAGCTGTCGTAAAGTGGCGAGGCAACAGCTACCTTTGCGCCTCCAGATTACGGCGGCTCCTGTCGTCGAGTGGGATGGACCGGGGTTTGCGGCCGGGCTTTCGCTTGAGTGGCGCGTGCAGAGGAGGCGCCGGACTTGACATGACTTGAAACTGTCGATTTGCCTTGAAACAAAACAAATAATCAAAGGCAATCATCGGTGACAAATCGACACCATTCACGCTCACGGACCATTTTTAAGTTTCTGAACATCTTCAACACCGCTCGCTCGGTATTCCATGCGTGTCAGCGCCCCGCCCCCGGTGATACGCCTTTCTTTTTGTTCGATGCGTTGGCGAACCAACCTCGGTGATTGAGAATAATCTTTACGCACGCACCGATCCCGCCGATGATTGCATGAGGCGACGGTCAGAGCGATGTAAGCGCACGGACATGCTGCGGTCCACCAAGACCATGGTGTTTGTGTAGATGGCTCTGCTTCACAGACCAGCAGATATTCCAGCCTGCAAGTGGTCAGATATTCCAGCCTGCAAGTGGTAAATTACTGAGCGTATCCATATCCCATTCTTCGTACCAAATTCCGCTTCAACTAGGAGCACTGATTTTCGTTCCCCACCATACCCAAAACCCAAAAAAAAAAGAAACCAAACGCTCTTCGATTATTTATTAAGAGTTGTTGTGATTACCTTATTCAAAACTGAAAATTTAAAAAAAGGTTCAGAAAGCTTTTCCAATCTCAAGGGCAAGCATCAGCTTCCAGCGCTCCTCGTCGTTTACGCAGAGATCCTGCAATCGCATTTGTAAGTCCATTACTCGAAAAAACGCTTTTTCGCGCTCCTCGGTCGTGTACAGCTGCAAAGAAACAAAGAAGTTCAGCGCCGTTGACGCACCAATGAACAGTGGCCCACCTGAAGTTGTCCGTAAAGTTCATTTACCAGATCTTGGTGTGGGGCCAGAGATTCAATTCGGTTTATTGCACTGCGCATGGCCTTGAGATGGCCTTCTCGAGCCAATTCGAATGGAAACTCGTTAGATACTAACGGCATATCTGGCTGTATCCCCGAATGGTTGTACATAGTTTCAAACATAGCATCGAAATGATTGCGGTTTTCGTCCTTCATCTGCTGCAAAATCTCAATGGCCGATGGCCGATCAAGCACGGAGCATTTGTCTAGAAGCTGGCGTCTGAGGCCGACGGCATAAAGAAAAGACTTGCGAACCTTGATGGGATCGGAGAATGTGCAGAGATCCTGAAAGCAGGGTGAGAAACGAAAACAAAGCAATAAAGAACATCATATACCGCAAAAGCATAGACCCACTTTTGCGCAGCAAACGAGCCCGCAAGCGATGGCAGTTTGATCAAATCGGCAAGACATTGATTGAGATGGGGCGGTCCGCACAGCGCAGTTGCCGACTGAGGATCAGGGGGGCGGACCTTGCTGTGACAGAAGACCGCTGCTTCACAGGATGCACATACTGTGCTGGGAAGGTGGGCAAGCGCATCCTGAGAGGCAGCGATTTCGGCATCGATGGTGCGGATCTTATGGTTCATGCAAGCGATAGCGCCACGTATGTCGGCGGCCAGACGGGCAGTGGCGGCCTGCAGCTGGGCGAGCTTGTCGAACTGGCGCTGGCGGTATGCGCGCTGCGCGTCTCGGTTGCGGATGACCTTGGGGACCGCGTGGCGGTAAGTGCGGCTGCGAGGGGGAGCAGCGTGCGTCGACATAGTGTTCGAAGCCAATTTAATCCCAGCCAGCGCCAAGTTATTGAATTTATTCTCTTCAAACGAGCCTCCACGCTATTCGAGGAGATTCACGGTTCAGAATGCCTTTCCAATCTCCAAGGCAAGCAATAGCCGCTTGCGCTCATCCTCCGTAGCGCAAAGCTTCTGCATTTCTAGTTGTATTTCCGCAACTCTGAAGAAACTCTTGGCCCGCATGCTTTTGTCTCTATATAGCTGTTTTTCTAACATTCAGTCCAACAACAACAGAACAAAACTAAAACCTGAAGCTGTAAGAAAAGTTCGCTAATGAGCTCTTTTCTACTTGCTAATGAATCAATCTTTAGAAGAGCGGCCAGCATGGACTGCATGTGGGTTTCGCTGCCAACTTGAAAATCAATGTCTTCGTTCAGAGACAGATTGCTAATTTCACGTTGCAGGTCGTCTGGGGTATTCATGAGCTCATACATGGTCGCAACGTGATTCTTATTGTCTTTTTTGAACTGCTCGAGGATTTCGATGGCCATGTGCCGGTCAACAATCGAGCACTTGTCCAGCAATTTCCGTCGAAGGCCAAACATTCGGACGAAGCACTTCCGTGACACAACTGGATCCCCAGTTTTGGAAAATGTCTGCCAGGTACAGACAGTCAAACAGAAGTTGCTGCCATCTTTTTTTGACAAACCCGAATGGAATCCATATATTCACGCGGCAGTTCAGACCCACGCAGAGAGAAGAGATTCGAAAGAGCTTGCGTATACTGCCGTACATCTAACGGTCCGTGTCTTCCGTCAGCTGAGCGGGGATGGGTGTATTCGATGTTAGCTGTGACTTCAGAGAGGCAGTCGGCGCAGATCCCATCCGCATCCAGGCTCAGCAATTTGTTGAGGGCGTCGTTGATGTTGCTGGCTTCCGCGTCAATGTCGCCACACCGAAGCAGGAAGCGGTCGCAATGCCGCCTGAGCTCCCTTGCGATGGCGGCCACGGACTGCTTCAGCTGGCCTTCGCGCTCCTCCTGGCGCTGACGGTACATGCGCTGGGCGTCGCGGTTGCGGATGGCCCGAGAGGAGCGCGTGCGTGGGGCGGAAGCGGGACGACCGCCGCTGGACGACGGCTGCGACGTTCTCTCCATAATTTCATTTAATTATTGTTTCAACTGGCCGTAGCACTGGCACGCGGGGACGTATGGATGGATACTTGGGATTGCAAGCGGCTTGATGTGTCCGTGGGAGGTGGTCCGATGCATGCGCTTCCCTGCGACGGTCGGTTTGGCTGTTCCCTGACGTTCGCATCTTCTTTCATTCGCAAATGCGATGCTGCTGATTGACACTACAGCTGCCGACTGCCATTGCCGCCGCCGCCGCCGCCGCTACTGCTGCTGACTGCGGCTTGATTGGTTTGCACGACACTCGGATGGCTTGTGCGCGATCTGAGGGTCGCAAAATTATTGATTGTTGCGCAGACTTCAATAATTCAATTTATAATTCCGAAAAAAATGTCCAGTCCGTCGGCGTCAGAGGGCAAGAAGATCTCGTCGCGCGCGGAGCGCAACCGCGAGGCGCAGCGCATGTATCGGCGGCGGCAGGACGAGCGGATGGTGAGTCTGCGCCAGTCGGCGGGACACCTGGGCGAGCAGTTGCGGAAGCTGGGATGCCGCATGTCCGGGCGCATTGCCGACAACGAATACGAGATTGAAAGCATCAAGACCGCTCTGGAACGTTTGCGCGGTCTCGATGGCGACGGAATCTGTGCCGAATGCGTTGCCTGCGTCGCCAGTCCCGCCGTTTTGAAGCCCACCAGCCCCAACTCAGCCGATGGGAGGTATGGACCTCTCCAGGTTAGCTCGTGCCTCGAAGCCCTCTCGAATTTGTATTCCCTGCGCGGATCTCGACTGCCGCAGGAGTTTATGGACGTTGTTAGGGTTTGTGCTCCCTTATTCATTAATAGCTCAGTGACGAAGATTTGTTTCCACCTTATGCGCAAAGATATTTTCCAAGGCCGGTGATCCAGCGCAGGCGAAGCGAAGCTTTGCTCAGATGTTTGCAACGCGCCGAAAGTTACTCGACCACTGTTCCATTGTGGACCGGCAATTGGTGATAGAAATAATTGAGCAATTCAAACGAGACAACAAACACCACCTGGCAGTCATGTATGAACTGGCACTTGCTGATGGAGATCTCCCCACTCCTGCAGACTCCTTGCGAGACGATGATCTTGGTTTCGTTGTAGGTGGGGAGTCTCAATTGCGGGGTATGTTAGATGCGCTCTTGAAAATTGAGTCTTTTGCAAATCGCCGGGATCTTTTAGAAGAGCTATTATTGCAGCTGCAAGTATGTTTATTTGTGTTTTCTTTCCTTTCGGTTGCTCAATAGACTCTCAGATGTATAAAGAAGGCAAGGACCGGGCAAAATGTTTTTTGCGGATAACGCAAATAAGGTTGGAATTGCAAAATATATGCACAACCGACGAAGAGTGCAGCAGGCTAATGCTTGCACTGGAGATTGGGAAAGCATTTTAACAAACATTTTCTTCATGATGAGAACATAAAACTACAGAAATGTTCTATTTAAACCTGATATTCATGTATTTACTTTCTAAAATACTCGTGCATTCAAACAACTTTTTGCAGGGCAACAAGCCGCGATTTGCCCTTCTTACTAAACTGACGCGCAGAGTCTGTCGCACGGGCGAGCTGAAAAAGATTTTTTTTAGCAACAAATTGGGCTCCACAACACTCAGTCTCACTTGAATACGCTCATCTTTGTCCGTACAAAATCCATAGACTTCTTGGAATACAGAATACATAGCAAATAGTGCGGATCCATCCGAGTCGGCAGCATAGAAATAGTCCTGGATCGCATAAAGCGTAAGAAATCCACACCGCAAAATGGGCATGAACTTACCCAACACCGGTCGCATAGATTTTCAACCAAGTCCGGCATTTGCGCTAAGGGTGGTATCCGTGTCAGTGCTTGGGTCAGCTGGCCCTTCAGCAAGAAACCGGGAACCATGGGTGCTCTAGTCTTGAGCTCCTGAATGTTGACAGATTTGCTAATATCGCATACGGCGCGGTTAATGCGGTCGCTGGCTGCTGCCTGCGACTGCGACGCCTTCAGGTCCTCGAGGATGTCGAGCGCGCGCTTCCAATCGGTGGCGGAGCATTCGTCCAGTAGTTCCTCGCGAACGGCAACCAGCTGCATCAGACAGTCCTTGAACTCGCCAGTCTCGGAGCACTTGGATAATTGCTGCGAGGGTGAAAATTTTACTTTTACTAAAACGCAACGCAACAAGTCTTGAGTGCACTCACAGATTCCATTTCGAAATACCGCCGGGCCAAGTCGGTGCCCACCAGCGACGGAAGCATTTCCAGAGAGATACGGCACTTTTCGAGATGTAGGTCACTTTCAGTGTCGGAGCTGCTGCTGCCCGCGGGCGACAAGGTGGCAACATCATCACTCGCACAATCTGAGCATAGCCATGCTGGGGCCGAATCCACGTCCCCAGCACTAGCAACTGCCCCCTTCGATGCTGCTGCCGCTGCGGCACGGTCCGCCTCATCAATCGCTCGCCGCACTTCAGCCGAGGCGTCAGCAAGGCCATCTATCCGTTGCTGCAGAGACAGCAGGCGTGCACGCACGTCCCGCGTGAGGTTTGCGATGGTAGACTGGTGGTGGGCAATGCGCTGGGCCTGGCGCAGACGGAACGCGCGTTGGGCATCACGATTACGGGCGAGCTTCTTTGGGTCCCGTGCGGGCTGGGGCTGCGGTGCCACCTGCGACTGTAACATTGGTTGCGAATACGGCTGCTGCAGGCGCTGCAGAGACGCCGCCGACGCCCATGGCCGTGGTTGCGGGTTGAATAAGTTGGGGAATCTGTGGACGGGCAATCGAATTTGCGGTGGCGGCATCTGGGCGGTTCGGGACACCGACGCCGACACGCCGACGGCATTGCCAGCAATCAGGCCGGCGGCAGCGGGGGGCGGCGGCATCGGCGGCTGCTTTGCGGTCTGGCTGTGCGGATGGCCGTGCAGGGCGAGCAGGGCGTGCAGGCCATCATGCATGCCGTGGATGTTGTGTTGAGCGAGTTGACCGTGATGTCCGTGATGCCGGTGCTGCGCGTGGGCGTGATGCTGATGCTGATGATGCTGATGGGCATCGGGGCCGCGGTCGCCGCCGTCGCCGGAGTCTGGGCCGACGGCGGACACGGCCGGCGACAGCGCTGGCGGTGATGGCCGCAGGACGAGGCTGGAGATGTCCATGGATTTCTAAGGCGTTTGGCGATTGATTGATTTCGGCGTGGTGTGCTTGCGCTGCTGCTGCTGCTGCTGCTGGACGGGATGGTGCTCTGGATGGATGGTGCGCTGGATGGACAGGACAATGCCCTGGCGCCGTCTCCGTCGCAGTCGCCTGCGCCCGCCCAGTGTGCGGCGGCCCGCCCATTCCGCGCGACGCCATGGCGTCTGTCGCGCCGTGTCCATCGCATTGGACAGCCACCCGCCTTGTCGTATTACATCGCCTGCTGCCCTCCCCGCTGGCGACAAGCCCTCCACTTGTCGCATCCCGTGATTTGTGCAACTGATTCGACTCTCCCAACCTCCAATGCCAGCACAAACTTCTAATCAAATCAAACCGAGAGATGGAAAAGAAATTGAAAATTTTTCAAGCTGAGTAATTTCCAGCAGCGACTTCCGTCAGTTCGATCATCTTGATTGTCATAAGCCGCTTGCAGCTTTCCCTAAAGAAGCACCAGTTTATAGTTTGATCGTTCTTGCTCTTCCGGTTTGGTGCACAACTCGTGTTTGCCAAGAAGGTCGCAGCAGTTTAGAAACAGGAATAGTCGATAAGATAAGAAAGAAGAGAAACGAGCAAAGAATCCGATACAGAGTTCGTCAATCAAATGGTCTTGCCAGAGACAGAATCGACCAGACAATGTCTTTGAAAAGGTCCCAGATGCGCCAAACCTTGGCGCTGGTTCACTGGCAGATCATTTGGCTGCATTTCCATGAATGCCTTTGTTTTCAGTGCGTACTCCAACCGGCTGTAGTAGTATTCCAGCGCGATTCAATGGGCATCGCATCGAAAAGCTCGCATATATTTCGTGCCGCAGAGACGTGAACGTCCACGTCAGTCTGAGACACTCCTGTCTGTCTGCTCATTCCTGGATTTTGGCATAAACTCATTGACGTTATCTGCCGAAACGCGCGCTCGAACGGCTCCACAGTCGACGGTCCAAGCAACTCCACGGCTGGCACGAATTCGGATCTGCAAACACGATTTCGAAGTGGAGACCCTTCGACCGTTGTCCAGTTTGGCGGACCGCCGGGAAGAACTGCCCACCCGCGCCGCCAGTTGTGCCCTTCCGCGCCGCTTCATTTTCAGCCCACAGGCTGCTGTTTTCTGCTTTCAGTTGTTTTGAACTGCGCGCCGCCGATATTATGCACTTCGCGCACTCGGCCCATCTCGCAGTGCCGGAGGAAAAACTGGCAGCCTTCAGCTGTGCAGATAGGTCCTTGACTTTCTGCTCAAGTTCTTTTTGCTTGTTGACCTGGAGGGACAATTTATTCGCTTTTCGTGACAAACACGCACGCCTGCAGCGCATAGACTGCATTCAATCAGAAGATATCGTCCATCACCCAAGTCACGTATTGATCCTATACATATGGTCAGGAAAGAAAAAGTCAAAATAACAATAATAATAAAAATAAAAAATTTACAAAAATTAAATTTGAAAAAAAAAAACGTTACCGAGTAAGCCCTGTTCGTCTCGCGCATCACTTCTAGCGCAAGGAAAAATCGTGTGCGGTCCTCCTGCGTCGTACACAGTGCCTGCGCCTCACCAGTCAGTCCCACGAAACTTAAATACCGCTTCTGCCGTTCGCGCACATTACCAAACAGGCCTTGTGCCTAACAGAACCGGCTAGTGTTAGTCAAGGTGTTTTGAAAAGAAAAAAAATAAAACAACAAAACTCTAACGAACCGAAAACTCAAGACATAGCTCTTCAATCAGAGTGTCGTTGCCACGCAACGAAGGAATGCTTTTAAGTGTGAATTCAAAAGGTCTCAAGTGTTCCAACACTTGACTTTGTTGAGGAGTCAAAGGCTGCAGCTTAAGAGCTGCCAACCCTTCGTGGTCAGAAATATTCTGGTAAAAGTAGTTCTGTCCGAGGTACAACCTCAGTTACCGTTAAAGAATCAAGAACTCACAAAGTGCAAGATGTTATTGTTTTTGCCCTTGTATTCTTCTGTTATTTCAATCACGCGTGGGCGTTCGTGCAGCTGACAGGAGTCCAAGACTGCGTGCTTGAACCGAATGGCTCGAATCATGCTTCGCTTCAGAGAATTCACGTCTGTGCTTCTCGAAGCATCCTTGAATGTAGTTATTAATATGCTTCACGCCGAAAACAACGAGAACTACCAAATACGCGTCGATCATCCCATCGACTGCGTAGTTATTCCATAAAGAAGGAAGCTGCTTAAGGGCGAAGCGAAAGGAGTCCGCAAGCAAAGTTCCAAAAAGTTCGTTCGAAGAAGAGATTGCACGATTCGACTGGATTGGCGATGCTGATGATATTGATGAAGGGCCAGAAGAATCTGATGCAAATAATGGCTGCAATAATGGGGGAGACGGGTGAATTCCTGCAGGAACAGATGCAGTTGCATTTGGCACGGTTTGCCTCATGGGAATTTGTTCCAGCGACTGTTGCTGAGGTTGGCGTTGAAGTTGTTGAAGCGCACCAACGGCATTTGATTCCGAAAAAACTCGATCCAGTGCGAATCGATCAGCGGCAAGGGTCTGTCCAGTCTTTGAGGAAGTGTCCACTTCGGCCATGGACGCGGGCGTGTCATTTGTGGAGCCCTTCGGTCGCCCACGACGAGTGGCGACAACCGCATTCGCCTCAGCCTCTTCTATAGCTTCCAGCTTTTCTTTCACTCGCGCCACAAGCTTCTTGAGCTGGTCTGACTCGGCGGTCAGATTGGCCAGACGCTGGCGCAAGATATCGGCCTGGGTTGTGATCAGAGTCACGTTCGCCGGATTCGAGCGGTGGCACGAGGCGCACTTTGTCGGAGGAGCAGAATCTTCCAATGGTTGCTCAAGCCGCGCCTGAATGGATATTGTGCGGATTGTCAACAGTTGGTCCAACAGGGGAAACACCACACGCACTAAAGCCGGCGGCGTCGGCGCCACACACATGTCGAGAAGATCTTGCAGCTCACGCACACGATCGTCGAGTTCGGTGATCTGCCGCTGCTTTCGCTCTCTGAGTAAGATAGCGGACGTTAGTTAAACGGCACGCAGCCGCACGGCACCGAACCTGAAGGCACGCTGGGCGTTCCTGCAGAGAGACAGTTTGTCAGCAACAGACAAAGCAAGGGCGGGGGGTCTCCGGACCTGTTCTGGGCTACACGCTTGTCCGCAACGTCCTCATTGTCGAGACGGTGCCGGCCGCGGCGGCGGATGGCGCCAGGGCCGGCAGACGCAGACGCAGCCGCGGCGGAAGCAGCCAGCAGCGACTCTGCGGCGCTGGCGGGCGCGGCATCCGGGGCAGCCGGTGCCGGACTCTCGCTCTGGCTGTGAACGGAGGAACCGCCGCTGCTCATTCCAAATCAAATCGAAATTTATCATGAAGGAAATGGACGAAGCCCGTTGCTATCAGTTGAATATCCCCGCCGTGGCCTTCGCGCCCTCCAGCGCCATCATAAACTGCACCGCGGCATCAGCAAGGGAGCACGACGAACGATATGGCACAGCCGCATGTACTCACCGATTTGCGATCCTCCGAAGTCTCACACAGCGACTGCAGCAGTCCTTGCGTCGCCAGAATATTTGCATAATGCTTCTCCCGGTCGTTTATCGCGCACAGCTTCAGCGCCTAATTTATTTTTTCCATCAGGAAAACCCATCAGGAAAGCTGGAAAGGAAGTTTAGTCAGTGCATTACCGCTAACTCCACGCATAGCGCCTGAACGAGATGGCCACGGTCTGCAATCGATAAAATTTTTGAAACTTCAGTCCGGAAGCCAGAGAGCTGCTGGACAATTTCGACTTGGCGCAGCGGCATCTGTGGCGAGTTGATTTCTAAGATAGTATCTAATTCCAGATTCGCAGCAATGCTTTGATACCAATGCCTCTACAAATTTTCAGATTCATCAAAACAGCAGGCAGAAGTGCAGCTTGTGTCACTTACCCAATGCAAAGCATTTGAGCCGCAGCTTTTAGTCAGCTCAAGAGCTTCAACAATCAACGGGTTGCCATCAGAGTCCAAGATGTTCCTCAATGCATTTTTTGAAAGGGATACATTCACAAGCAGCTTTCGGAGCGTTGTGCAGCTTGTGCATGTGGCCATACGCTGCATTGCACGCGAGAGATTGAATGTTTCGGAAAACAAAACAAATTGAGCAACGCACCTTCATCAAATCGACGAATTCTTCCGCCGCGAAGGCAGGGATTTTCGTAGGCCTCAGCCAGTCCGCGAATGAGCCGAGCTGGTATTCGCCAAAGAGCTCGGTGGACGAGGTAATATCGTCGTTTTCGACAAGATCAGCTATTCTTCTCTTCGACGACACGCAAGGCGTTCGTGTGGATACAGATGCCGTGTCGGTGAGTTCGGGAGGGTAATAGGGGGAAATTGGGATTGTGTGGCGCTCCGGAAAATGGGAGGCAGTCTCCCGGAGCGGTGGCGGCCGCGTTGCAGCTGAGCTGTTCGAAATCGCAGCCAAACTCTTCGTCAGCTCGTTCGCTTTGAGAATTTGCTCAGCCAACTGGTGCTGCAGACTCCCGTTCTGTGTCTTGAGATGTGCAATTTCAGTTCGGCACGCGCAAGCCGAAGAAATCTTCGGGGACCCGTCGCGCGACGGGATCGGGATGCCTTTGCTAGTCAATATAGCGGAAAGCATCGCCACTCGTTCTTCCAGACCCTCGGTGTAGTGCTGCTGCCGCTGTCTGCCAGTAAACGCAACTCTGTTACTATCACTCTTGATAATAAAATCGTACCTATAAGCTCGCTGTGCATTTCTGGTAGTCCGAAAAGCAGGAGCAGTAGCAGAAGTTTGTATGAGAAAGTACTGACGTGCGTAGATTCAAAGCCTCACTCACCGGACCTGTCGCCTCCGCCTGTCGGCAATCTCTTCTTCGGGTTGCACTCTGCTCTTCTTCCAAACTGGTGAGACATCCTGAGAGTAGTCCTCGTCGTCGTCATCATCGAAATCATCGGTATCCTTCCTGATTCGTGGCATTCCGTTATGAATTTAGCTCGTTAATCGAAAAAAAAAATGAGGAGGTTTGATTTCGAATAGGAACAATTTATCAGTCATGCTGATTAAATGCTGATTCATCGAATCTAGGCGAAAATTGGTCACTCTAACTTCACTTTTGCGATGAAGAACACTAGGTTTATTGAATGCCTTTAACTTAAGTTGAATCCACTGACACAAAGCGAAACTAAGAAATGTGTCAAGGTGCCTTCCGACTGTCGACGAATTTTTTCGCGACATCTCTTGCAGTTTCGAACGTCAGCATGAACTAATCATAGTATTTCTCAAAAAAAAAAAAAGACACATGCAACTACGAAGCAAACCTTTCTCCGCTCTACTCCAGTCTCACACAACGCTTGCAGCAACCCTTGGATTGCCAACACATTCGCGTAGTGTTTTTCGTATTGATCGGGAGAACATGTTGTCAGAGCCTGGATGACAGTCAAACCAGAACAACGCAGAATAAACAAAAAACATATTTACAGCAAATTCGACACAAAGCGCTTGCACGAGATGTCCACGATCTGCAATAGACGGAATCGCCGACATTTCTTTCTGGACAGCTTCCATGTCTCTCACGACTTGTGCTTGCTCTTCAGGCATGTTTGGTGCATTGATATCCAATATGGAGTCGAACTCCAAATTCGCAGCAATGCTTTGATACCAGTGTTTCTGGATTTCCAAAAGGTAAGACATAGAGAAAACACACAAGTTGGCTTCACAAACCCAATGACTGGAATTTGAACCGCGCAGTTTTGCAGCCTCAACAGCTTCAACGATATGGGAATGCTCTCCAAGACATTCCACAACGCCGTTGTACAGTTTGGAATATTTGACAAGAAGCGATCTCAACGTACATCGGTTAGTGCAAAGAGCCATCTCCTGCAATAAACTCGGTATCAAAGCGAATAGAAAAAATTTTTGAAACCAACCTCTAAGAGCTGCACAAACTCGTTCGCCCAATCTTCCCGAACGCCGATTGTCATCAGCGTCTGAGCAAATGTCTCCAGCTGCAAGCTTCCAAACATCTCCGCAGATGAACTGATGTCATCGTTTTCCACCAGGCCGGCAATGGCAGTCCGCATTGGTGTCGCTGCAACAGACTGTCTGGGGTTCACCGAAGTGACCACGGACAAGCCATCAGTCATGTCCGGCGCGGTAGCATGACAAGCTTCCGAAAAGTTAGCAGTGTTCGTTGGCGACGTGGCTTGTTGTTTGAGTGCCAAGACTGGATGAGCGCCCAACACGGGCTGTGAGGGCACGGCGGCTCTGGCGCTATGCAGTGCGGCCATAGCCAGCGACGCCTCGAGATCTTGACACCTCTGCGTCTGTTCGTCGAGTTGCAGTTTCAGCGACTTGTTTTCGGCAGCAAGCTCGGAGGACGACCTGCAGCAGGCGGACAGAGTGCCGGTGGAAGGGAATTGCTTGTCGTTTACCGACGGCGGAACTTGGATGCCATGCGCTTTCAGAGTTGCAGCGAGACTAATGACACGCGCCTCCAAGTCCTCTGTGTAGTTTTGTTGCCGCTGCCTGGAAAATTTTAAGCAACGCAAGGATGAGTGATTGTCATCGCATATCAATCGACGGTACTGAGCTCACCGGTACGCCCGCTGAGCGTTCCTGGTGCATTATTGGGGAGACGTAGGAGTAGATTCAGAGAGTGTGAGTAACTTCAACATGTTGATAGGATGACATAACACACCTGACTTGTCGCCGCCGTTTGTCCACTGGATCTTCGTCATCGAGGTAGGATCGCTTCTTAGGTTCCGGAGAAGCACCTTGGAACTCGTCGCTGTCGAAGTGGTGCTGCTCTTCGGCAAAGTTCCTTTTCGGCGGCATGCGTGCAATGCAGTCTCTGATAGAATATGACGAAAAGCGCAGGTTTGTTGTCTCGATGTACGTTCGTTGCAACGTAAGTGAGCGGGTGGTTACTGGGATGAGACCGCTTCTCAAAATCCGCGCAAATTTGTCAAAGTCCCAACTTCATCTTCAATCAGCATATCACCGATATCCACCCCGACCGTCAAGGACAATAAGATATTGTTCGGCCTTTTAACCTGCGCACGATCCACCTATGCACATCGACACCCAATTAAAAAGCTTTATTGTCAAGGCGAATTCATTTGATAACTGATAGCTTCGCTTGGTGTTCGTCCTGTTCGCCGATTTAGTATTATACAGGAATAAGAAGGCCCTCACAATAAACTTTCGAAAACGAGACCGAGCGATTTCGACTGCGACTGAGAACTGCAAGAACTATTCAGCTGTTTGTTTCTTCTAGCGTCGTTCACCTTTGTTCGATCTTCTTCAGTTTTGCAGAGCATCTGAAGTTGTCCTTGTATCGCCATAACCTGAACATACTTCTCTTCCCGCTCTGCTTCGTCTTTGCACAAAGCTTGCGACTGAAAAAGAAATAACTAAATAAACCCGACAAAAGCTTGCGAGTTGAAAATACCGAAAATTCAAAGCATAAGTCATCAACCAGATCTCCAGCATCTTTAAAAGACGGAATAGCTTTTGTCATGTTTTTGAACTGCTGAAGTTGTTCGAGAACCTGGGCTTGATATTCTGACAAAGGTGTTCGACCTTGAGCAACAGAAGAAGTTCGCAGTTTCGCATAGAAAAAATCCTTTTGAATAAATTAAGTTAATATAAAAGAGGTGAAAAGTAGACAAAGGCCTTACCATGTGCGATTTGATTTCCGTTTTGAAATTTTCCGTTAGTTCCAGAAATCTGTGCTTTTCGATCAAACTGCAAGTGTCCAGAAGCTTGTGTTTCAGTGCGGAAAATCTGATAATGAGACGCTTCAGTGAATGCTTTGTGGAGCACTTTGACAGTGTCTATGCCAAGCAGCAAAATTAATTTCAACCAATAAATTGAAGAAAAAAACTTGTACCATTATGAGCTCTATAAAGTCGTCGACAGTTGACTCGTTTTCAAGGCTCGAAAATGATTTAAGCTTTTCTCGAAACTGGTCGATGTTCAAGTTGATTTCGCCAAACTGCTCGCATGACGGAGTGAATTCTCGTTCCTTGTTAGGATCACAGACATCATCAGACGTTATTATGGAAGATGGGGGGGAATAATTCATTTCCTGAAGAATGCCGTTATCGAAAAACAAAAGGTCTACGAGATTGTTTGCAGAAGCAGAAGGGGAAAGAGTCAGAGGTAGAGAAGTCGTCGAAAAAATAGGTGGTAGGAGTGGCGCCCCGCTTGCATTCTCTTGAAAATTGGGGCTCGCTGTCGAAGCAAAAAAGGAACATGCTGATATGAACTGCTTGTACACGTTGTTCTCAACCTGGAGTTGAATACAGCTTGCCTGCAGCTGGTTGTTGACTTCTGTAAGTTGCTCTAATTTGAGCCGATCCGAAGCGCAGGACGAACATGATGCGCCTGAAGTCTTGAGAAGATTGCTGCCGTTTTGTGCAGAAGAATTCTGAATAACCAGTAATTTTGATTCAAGTTCTGCGACCTGATTTCGAAGATTCTTCTCAAATATTTCAGTGGCGGAGAACTAAAAACTCCAGGAATGAAATTAAAGGAACTCACGACGCAATCGAGCTCTTTCGAAAACTCGGAATTTCCTTCGATGATTGCGGTAAGCTGCTTGACTTTTGTTTCCAAATCTCTCACGTGCTGCAGCTTTCTGTCCCGGAAAGCTCGTTGAGCCAGCCTGCAGCTTTGATTATTACACAGCGAGATTGACTGGGCAGCAAGAGCTTTTCGCAACTTGCCGCTTTTGTCAAAAAACATGATGGCGCACCTATTCTGAGCGGTGCGGCGATCATCCGCGGGAATTTCTGTGCGTTTGCGGCCTGGCTTTTTGGGCGCCGCCTGGCCGTCAGAAGGTTCTGGCGACGAGTGCGAGTGATGGTAGCCGGAGCTGGGCGCAGCCGGGGGCAGTTCGTGGAACAGCTGCAAGCGATGAGATTGGAGATTTGCGCCATCGCTGTCGGCATGGTCGTCGGCATCTGCGGGGGTGCGGGCGCGCTTCGTCGGGCGGGCGCCGGTCTGATGCGAGGCCATGAGGAATTTCAAGCGAGTTTGTAAAAGCGCACGACACACGAGGACAGCTGCACTAACCGCGCAGCACGCTGGAACGCACTGCAACACACGACATGCCGTTCCCACTCACCGCATTGCTCTCGATCGCAATGCAAGATGGAGCTGCAGTGCCCACGTCCATGCTAAATTAAACTATACGTTTCAATATAGGCAATAACGCGAAAACGCGCATCCCGCATCGACACATGCCGACACGACACATGCCGACACGCACTGTTGCGTACAGACCATCTGCCCCAGCAAACATTTTCCGACACAAAAAACTTTTTGAGCCCGATGACTGGCGCACTTGTTGACGTCAACGTCCCTGCGGTTTTCGCCATCGCCGTCTCCAACGCCGTTTCGTGGAATATCATCGACTGCGACGCGCAGCCTATTACCGTTGCTTCCACTGCCACGGACACTTCTCTCTGCACGGACGACATTGTCATGTTGCGTTTGGACCTCACTACCGCCACTGAAGGAGCCGACACGAACACTTCCACCATCTTCTCTCTAGCCACTGTACCGTTTCCGTCCACCACTTGCTTCAATTGGACACCAGATGCCTCCCTCTCAACTGCTGCAACGTACTGTATTGCTTTCTCCGCATTGGACTCCTTGGGAACCGTCATGTCCATCGACTATTCCCACTGGTTTTCTCTGTCATCCGGCGAAAGTGCACCCGATGCGACCTATTGCGACTGCGAAGACGACGAAGATGGTTCAATGGGTGCCGAAAGTCCAAGCCCTGCAAACAAGGTTTTTCCAACCACTGAGAAAATCGAAATTTCTGCCTCTACCACCAGCATCAGTACTAGATCATCAACTTCATTTGACGTTGCTTACTCTGGCGGACAGAATCTGCGAGAAATTTGTTTTTGCAAACATTTCTTTGTGATCGCTGCCATCTTCGTTGTTATTAGCATGTGATGATTAATGGTTATTGCTTTCACTTTCCGTCATGCTTGAAAAAGTGCTTTCTTTTTTTCTTTTTGTTTGTCCTCTGCTTTAATTCTCTTTTTATTGGTTGGAAAGAAAATGGGCATTGAAATGTCACGAGGGATTATGAAAATGAGGGAAATTCAAGGCGGATTCGTTTACATATGAAGGGACTATCAAATGGATGCCGGCCTCCATCCAGGACGGGTGTCAAGCAAATCAATTCAAAACATCCTGCATCGTTCAAAATATTTTTATTTAAATCTCACAAGGCTCCATTTTCACGCCAGTATCTGCAGAAGAATTCAGAGCGTGAAAGAGACGTAAATGAGAGTCTACAGCCTGAGGAACAGAGGCGATATCCATGGTGTTGCATCCAAACAAAGATTTGAGAGGAACGTCACAGAGAACAACTCGTCGGCCGTAGGCTTCCTTCAAAAGCCCGTTCTTTTGAATGTAGTTGCATATTCTTGTTGTTATTTCAGAGCGTGGCAGCGGGCCTTCATGGCCGAGAAATTCAGCAAGCGCATGGGTGATTTCGACAGGTTGTGACTCCGAGCCTGCTGCCGTCATTGACGGTGTCTGGTTGGAAGTGACGGAAGTGGGAGAGTCTTGACGAAGAAATTTTGACGAGTACGGCTCGTTTTCGGAATAGAAACTTGTGGCGACTTCATGCATGTGCGGGAGAAATGTGGAGTACAGGTTGAACAGTGGGAGAGTCTTTTGACCAGAGATAATCATGAGATTGTCGTCACAGACAATGAACCGCTTATCGAACGGATGTTGTAAACTGTTTTTCTTGATATAAGCCATTGCGAGTTTCTTCACGTCCCGGTAGCATACGGGATCGGATGTTCCAATGATGGTCTGCAACTCTGGGCTAAGTGCGAAATAGCGCGTGTTGCGACTTTTTTTTTTCGGAGGCTGTTGAGTCACGAGTGCCTGGGCGGAAGTAGATATTGCTGCGGGCGCATCATCACCATCGTCGCTTGATGCGGCCGACTCTTCGAATTCGGCATCGCTAATGACGTCGCCGGGCTGCTTGCCGAATATGAAATCATGTTTCTCCAGGCGGCCCAATTTGATTTTTTTGGAGGCAGGGATCTCATTTATTGCGGATGCCGGTGCAGCGGCGGGAGCAACAGCAGGTGGAGGTGGTGACAATGTGTCAGACGGTCGTTTGGTGGCGGTTCGCACTAGGGGTTGCTGATGGCGATGATGCTGATTTTGTTGTTGTTGTTGTTGTTGTCGTTCTTGTTGTTGCTGTGGGTGTTGCTGCAGCTGTGGGTGGTGGCATGACGACGCTCGTTGGGGTTGCAGCAGGCGAAGGCGCTTGGCGGCGTAGTCGTTGTGGAGGGCCTCGAACTCGCGGATGTCAAGCAAGGTCAGGCGCGTGAAAGAGTATTTTGATTGCGCGGCAATCGCGGGCGCGTCGCGCGACACAGGCACTGCCGGCCGCGGCGCTGTTGACGAGGGGACGCCGCCGTCCATTTTTGTGGGTTGCCTCGCGTTAATGTGATTCAATGAGACGAAAACTATTTTTGGACGTTCGCTTGTGCGCATGTGTCGACAAGCCCCGCAAAAAGCGAAAGCATTCGCCGCGCCTCTGCTCTCTTCGCAGCCTCCGTCATCCACTCACGCGCCAAAACATATTTATTCATCCCTCCGAACGAAGACAAAAAAAACCCGCAGAACACAAGTCCTTCATTCGGTTCTTGAAGCCAAAATAAACATCCCCTCATTTTAGTCATCACCAATCTTCGGTGCGAGATAGTATCTGCAAAACGAACACAATGAAAAAATTGTATTTTTGAAAAACAAGATGGCTACCTGATATGGCCAACTTCACTGACAGCATATTCTACCAGTAAAGGAACATCATTCGACAAGGAGAGTGTGACAAACTTCGACAGAGGTGTCGCTTTTGTAAAGTCGCAGAGATACTTTAGTGAGAATGTCAATGAAACAGGAGTTTGAAGTGTGATAGTGGTGACTGAGTCTTCGTCTTCATCATCCACGCTGCTCTGGCCGTTTTTGATGTATATGCTTCCGTTTCCGAGGTCACCACTCGCACTGAACTTCACACCGTCTTTCGTAACATCAATGACGACTGGGATGCAGTTTTTTGAGATAAAAACTTAAAAAAAAAAAACCATAACAAAAAACCTACTGGATTCGTTGAGAATTCGCAAGTCTTTGCAGATACGCTGAAACTCGGCACTGGACAATTTAACATTTGCTTCATAAGGGGTATCCGGAATTCCAAGATGCTCTGAATCAATGTCCATTAACTTGAGTTCATATTCGGACATCCTTGCGCCGTCTGGACAAAATGCGAACATGAAAATCTTAGCAGATGCGCAAGCAATAAAGAGAAACTTTACTCTTAGACTCGAAAGCCAGAGACAACGTGTCGACGCCAGAGTCCGCTTTGATTGTGACGGAGTCCTGATGGTTCAATTATTAGCATCACCAACAGGCAACGTAAGCAAATTGCTCTTTCGAACCTCATTGCTCGCGCACTTGAGGATCTTGGAGAGGGAGACGAGGTTGATGCCGAGGGACAAGTTCTCGTCGCAGCGGAAAGGATGGAATGCAGACTGGCGCAACAGCAAGGCTACGAGGGCCACGTGCGAGTTGTCCATAGCCTGAAGGGCCAAGCCCGCATCGGAGCAGTCGAAGTTGCCGTCCGTGACAAGCTCCTTGATGGCGTCGAGAATGCGCTTGAGGGTGGCGGCTTGTCCGATTGTGCACTCGAGCATTTTAATTCGTTCGTGTTTTTGTTTTTCAGGTTTTGTTTCCCGAAGCACGATAATAAGCGTGAGTAAAAACGCGGACCTGGAATAAATCGCGCTTCTCTTCATCCGCGTAGATAGAACAAGCACGATGCAATATCCGCAGCAGAGAGCTTTGGTCGTGCATTATTTATTGTCGACGAACACACGCACGCGAGCCTAACGGCACAGTGTCCTCCAAAAAGACGCCGTAAGTCCGAGAAATTGCTCTCGCACTTCCCCAAAAAGTGTCAATCGTTCGTCGTTCTAATGACTGTTGCGAAGTGGAGCCTCATGCTTTTTTTCATGTTTTATGATTATCCAAAAATCGACCCGCCTTTCATCGCTTAGAGATTCTGAGCTGGATAGAACATGTGTTGCTTCTCAACACGAAGGTCCTATTGATCCTCATAATAAATATTTATAAACACTATCGCAGCCCCACGAGAAGCTTCCGGAAAGTGGTCGAAAAGTCGCGTATTAGGGATGGAGGGAAAGAGGCGACGACTCGTAAATGGCGAATCACGAAAATCTCCCGGCTTTTTGCCTGTTGAATTCACTACGGCGCAAGAGGCCTTGTGTTGGATAATCGTGAACGTCAATGACTGACATCCGTGGAAAAACATGCCGTAGCAAGGAACATTGCATGAAACTGGCGCAAATTCTGTCTTATATGGAATCTCATCAACGTATTCGGCCAGAGGCAGTTGCAGTTGTTACGGGCGGGTCAGGATGGCGCGATTCAGGGACGCACAAACCAACGCACCAGGCACGGCCGCCGTCTCCTCTCCTCGAAAAGATGCTATTTTCCAGCCACGCTGTCCCTTTGGCCGAGATCCGCACACATCCGGATAACGCGATCAAACCGATTTTCACTGTAAAATCGTCCCCCGCAGCCAAATGAGCAAACACCAGCCATCGACGCACAGCACCGGAAACTCTTCTCCGGGCACTTCCGATCTTCGGGGTCCATCCGCAAGAGGCACTCCAAATGGATCTCGCCGGCTGGAGCAGAATCGTCTGGTACTCTGGTGCAAACCACCGTGATTTCTTGCTTAAACTAGGGTTTCCCGATATCCAGGCACAACGAGCTTGCAGGGAACGACAGAGAAGCAAGTAATATCTACTCTGAATTGTGTAACTATATTTGCATCCACTGAAGCTGAGAGCTAGAATCCAAAACCTACAAATATTAGTGGAACGGCTTGAAGGGCAACTCGCAACCCATGAAGCTCGAACAGCGCATGTACATAGTTCCCCAACAACAAGCTCGAATAAATGTCTCAGATGTGGCGAAAATGCGCGAGAGCTGGATCGCCTCAGGGAAGAGCACAAACAGCTATTGGCGATAGTTGATATGACGAACAATCAAAATGACGACAACTCCTCGACTATCGACGCATTTCGACTAAACGCAGAGCATCTTTTTTTGTTTCAGAGGGATGATGAGGAGGAGAGTGGCCCCGGTGATTGATTGAAATACACCTTATTATGTGCAATGCATCTCATTGAATATTTGAGGAGGGGGGTGCTACAGCCCGGCAATGCCAAACGCCTCCTGCACGAACGCCGTATAGTGCCCTTCCGTTCGCAGCCAATCTGCGAATCTTTCTTCTATGAGAGCCCCAGCACCGTCGACCTCACCACCGCCCAAGGAAGTGCCAACACCCAAAATTTCCTCCTGTAAAAATTCTCTAGCACGTGCTACATAGTCCACGCATTTCGCCACCCATTCTAAGTACTCGCACGGAAGCCCAAAAGCATTTTTGCGCAGCTCCTGAACATAAATCTCTTCCTCGAATGGAGTCAGGTCACCGTCAGCATCGCCAAAAGGCAATTCCAGTGGGAAAAATTGATGTTGGGATAGAATGCTACAACTGGATACTGCATCATCGTGAATCTGCTTCTCTTTGAATCGATTTTTCGTTGAGTCTATCAAAAGAGGCTGATCCCATTTGTTCGGGGGTATGACGTTATTTCCTTTGACCAACGGTAACAAAGACTCCACGTCGCTGCGCAATCCTTTGTACCAGACCTCGCAAGGTGCTAAAATTATTTGTGATCCAGTGCATTCTCCCTTCTTGCCCATATTGGAACTTGATTTGTCTGTCATATGAATAATGGGGCAACTGATACAGGTAAATTTGACCAGACAAGAATGTGCTAGCAAATCATTTACAAACAAAAATCCTGTGCAGAATGTAATGCTGATGTCTACTTTGGAGCAATTCATCATTGTGACAGTTCCCGCAAGCGGGCATGCGCATATTATCCTTGTTGCATGGGTGTCTGACACAACAAGGTTTGTCAAGTTGGATGATGGATGAATAAATATTGTTGACTCGCAGACATTATAAATATGCAAGGTTTGAGACTTCGGATGGACAGAAACTGCATGATTGGCTGTGGAAGCTTGTGTTACGTTTATTGCCTCGTTGGAATGATTGCACAAGCTTGTTGAGTAGTCTGTGGATAAACTTTCAATATCTATCTTTCAAAAACACACACCTTCCTTGAGCAGCATAGTTGAAATCAACATCAGGGAAAAATGCAACCTTGTCGTCAAATAGTTGCAACTCCACAGGAGGCGCATCCAATCCTTCAACAAAAACCGCGACAAACCAGTTTGCAAAAAGATTCAAATGAGCGCACCAAAAGTCGTCATCGCCATCGATTGGGTTGCATTGAGCTTCACCAAACTGTGGAATGTCTCTTTCGAATCCATCCACCCCACTATTCATGAAAGAAAACAGCTTCGAAACTGCGACTGCAACTCTGGAATCCCACCATTCCAATCTTTCGTCATCGTAGTTCAGCGTAGCTGTACTTCCGGGTGGCGTCAAATACAAGCCATGCTCTAGATATTCCCTTGAACATTCTTCCCGTGGCCAAAACGCATCCACGAGCACCTGAAATTGACTGACTTCGTCTGTGTTGAGGAAAACATTCGCATGAACAAGATCTGCATCGAACTCTTCCCCGCAAGACATTGAGGGGATTATAGAAGAGATGAATACTTCCTTGGCGACAAACGTAACGCTAGACAAGCCGCAGGAAGCAATTTTCAAAAGAACGCATGCGTTGGTAATCCACGATGAGTTTTTTCTGGAGTTTGATGCACTTGGAGTGGTCAGATCAAACAGATAGAGAATGAGTTCTTGGTGGGATAAATGGAGAGGGTCGAGCAGTTGATGCAGAATGGCTTGCACTTGCGGGGGAAGGACCAGGCCCGCGCAGGCCAAGTCAATAGCGCAGAGTTGCAAATGGGAAAACCTGTGCAAGTCGAGGGCAAGGTTTGTTAAGGCGGGAAGCGACAAGCGCGGGCGCAGCAGCACGGCGAGGGCGTCGCGAAGTGCTCCCAAGTGAGACACGCCGAGGCGCCGCCCGCCGCTGCCGCCACCACACAGACGCGACGGCTGCAGAGCCATGAGAATATGTTGACTGTGGAGGGTGACAAACACGCGTCGATTCGATTCTGCCCGCCCTGTGATAAACGAGTTTTTTGATGAAACAAGCCGCCCGCCGTCTGCCTCCGCCAAGCCACCCAAGGGCCTAGAACTAGACGGCTCCTGTGCAATATTTCTGCAGAGGAGTGCTCCATGCTGCGGAACCGGATGGCGCATTTTCCTAATGCAGAATCCCCGCCTGCTCATTTGCAGGTCCCATCCGTTCCACAGCACTCGCCCCAGCTAGCATTCCGGGACACCAATATCGACGTGATATATGGCAGTGGAAAGCCTGTATACACAGGGTCAGATAGGGTGAAGCCGAAGTTGCTAGCCAACTTGCTCATAAGGTCAAACTGACTATCTTCAGAGTGCGTGGTATTTGAACGCCATGACTCAGACTCGTAATAAACAAGAGCCGCAATTCATGAGCGGTGCGGCCCGAAGAATATGACTTCAGTCCAAATCAACTTCCTCAAGTCAATCTCCACTGGCATCCTTTTCGGAGTCCTTGCAAGTACTCGCAACCCTTGGGAAAGACGGTTTATTTTATCTGAAACTGAAGATCCAACACTGTCACGGGATGCGGAAGGCCCTTCCGACATTGATTGGTCGCATAAAATATTTGAAGATCGCTGACTAAGTGTCATCACTTAGCGAGTGCGAGTTACGAACGATTCAAACAAATATTGATTATTATGCATGGAATTGTTCGAAGGTGTACGTGTAGAATTGGCCCAAGTTCATTTTGGGGACTTTTTGCTGATTGTCGATACTTCGCGACAAAATCCGATCTGGCTATGGGTTCACTTTTTATTCACACAAACAGTTCGCAAAACGGTATAAGCATATGCGCGTTTATTATCTCGTCCAGCTCTCCCACGAACATGTCTTGGTATTTTTTCTTCCTGAGGCGGAACAACGGCAAAATCACCAGCTTCATGACAATAACGCGGAAAAGCTTGTTGTAGAACAGAATCAGACTGGGAACTTATCGATTGTAACCCGCGAATCTTCCTTCCTTAATCCCCTCCATGGACACGGTTGTGCCATCTCACCGAACAGAAATGAAGGCCAATGCTTCCATTCTTTCGAGTCCGGCAACCATCCGTGAAGCTTCCTGGCTGTCCTTGGACTTAATATTTTACCCTTCTTCTAATCTGCGCGTTCTGGAATCCTCGCGAAAAATCCGTTCATCGAAAAACTTCTTAGAAGATGGCAAACAAAACGCATTATTTTTGATATCTATCGGGCCTGTGGTTTGTGAACTTTCTTCTTCTATCCCGACTGCCGTGTTGTTTTGTAGCATACGTCTTTATCGAATTGTAAATTATGCACTTTAACGCGCCAAGGAGATCCAGATATTGCGGAATCCCGAAACGTGCTTGCGGATGAAGTCGACTCGTTGCCTAAATCCATTAGGCTTTTTTGCTGTGAGTGCCCACAAGCTCCTTCGTTGAAATTTTTTTTTTATTATTTGTGTTCGCTACAGTTCTGCAAAATTTAATCCAACTGGCAACCCTTCTTCGCATGGCACCATTTGGTTTATCTCCTTTCAGCACCGAACCTGACACTCGGAAGTGTGGTGCGGAGCAAGTGTAGCAAAAGCGCGCGACGTAGTTATTTCCAAAAATACAGTTCAGGAAGGCGTTGAAGAAAGGTAGTTTTACAGGTCGCATGGCTGTAGCTCCTTTGTACGAGAGCGAGAGGGGTATGTGCCCTCGTATCCCCTCGTATCTCCATTTGTATCCCTTTCCTTCCCAAGTAATTCGCGGGCGGCTGTTTCTATTCGAAAAAGCAGGTAACAGACTGCAAAGGGTTGTGTAGCGTGGGGTGAAGGTTTGAAAAGACGGTGTTAGAAGGAGGCTGTCAGAATACTCAAACTTGTGCAATATGGGGAATTTCATTTGGAAATTCTATGAAAACACGGCACCTTTCAGGCGCAGTAGCTGAAGCAGCTGCATCAAAGCTTATAATAAGCAGTTACAGGCTTCATCGTTGGCCAGAATATTTGAAAATTCCCGTTGATCGAGTCATCTGAGGAAACTGAAAAAATTTGTTCTTGACTGTTTGGCGATCTGCCCTCGGAAGCCGCTCGCTGAGCAGACCCAGATGCACTCCGCCTCTAACGCCCGCAAGAGAAAAAACTCCAGCGTCGAGAGGGACTCTTCGTTGGCGTCATCTGCGGGCAGCAGTGTACACAACCACACCCCGCTCCAGGAGCGCCCTGGGTCGTCGGAACCCCACCAGAACGAGCTTCACAACATTCAAGAACCTCGAAGACCAAGAAAGGTTGAAATGATGAGCCAGAGACGTATCAATCAGGTATTTTTTATTCTTAGTTTTTGTCGGCACCAGGCTTACTGCGTATCAATCTGACTCACTCACTTAATCCAGATACGATCTGCTCAAAAGAGCTATCGCGAAAGACAAGCTCTTCACTTGAAAGAATTAGAAGCCAAGGTTCGAGATTTACCTTCTTTT